>JAUTBT010035397.1:0-36950 GCA_032361225.1 Lepetodrilus schrolli
CCCCCGCCCCCCCCCCCCCGGAATCGACAACAGGAATAGTGCAAGTAAATCCTACATGTTGGAGATAAATCATGTTACTTTGGCGAATCTGACCGGTTCAATATATACATCCTCTTGCCGCTAGGGATGCTGGGAAGTCTCTTTGGATGAGGTATTACAGTCACTGGCGACGGGCTCTTGTGGGGGGCAACATTCCTGGGCGTTATGGGTGTCAGGGGACGTCGAGAGGACGCTCTATGAAGAAAGTCGATTTGGGGAATGCCATGGGCGTGGGTGATGATATCCCGGGGAGATATTGGAAACTGGTGAGGTGGGGAGTTTAGGAGCCGCTGATACAGACTGCTGGTGTTTTGACCTCGCATCGGAACTGGCGGGGTCATTTCTCCAGATGGCGTAAGCAACATCCTCCGGTAGATGTCGCTGCTTGGTCTCAGGAAAGGAGACACTCTCACCGGGTTTTGATGGATCGGAGTACCTAGGGGTCTTGGTGATATTACGTATCGTGGTGAGACTAAGCTGGTTTGATAACCAAAAGAACTATTTGCTCGAGATCCGTCTCTTATGATATCAAATAATGCCTGTTTCTCTTTCGTGCATGTCTCCGCACAGCCTTCCTGCACTAAAACCCTGCACACATCAGCTAGTCTCAGTTTCACAGCCAATTCAAGGGCAGATAATCCGTGTTTGTTGAGAGAGTCCACTCTCAGCACAGATTTCGTGTTTGCATGGTTTGTAAGAACCCGGATGGCGGTGGTATTCCGATTAACCGCCGCGTGCATGAAAGCCGTGTATCCATCCGTGTCTTGAAGGTTAGGATCACATTTCTTACACCGAATCAAAAGCCTCACAGAATCTACCTTCTCCACCTCCATGCACGTGTACATCAAAGCGTTCCGCCCGTCCCCATCTTGAGCGTTGACGTCACATCCGTAGCGCAAAAGCAAGCGTATCACGTGTGCCCTGACGTCACTTTTGGGTATGAACGTGGCTTGAATGATAGGGGTCCTCATTCGTTCATCTCTAACATCGATATCCACCCCTCTAGCCAATAAGGAGCTCAGGCGTTGGACTTTTCCGTTTGCTATGATATTAAACATATTCTTGATATGTTCTCCATAAGGCGAACTTTGACCTCTGGCGTCATCATTCATGGTGCCACACGCCTGGCAAGGAAGAAAGGAAAATTCAAGTAATTGTGTAAAATTCGTACAAATTAAGTCTAAAACAGTGCACCGTCGTTACAATCCATTACTAGTATTTATTGTAGTAGTAATTATAACCGACGACGTTGTACATGTTCGTTCAAGAAATTGCATCGATATATTATCTGTCTCAGTGGGGAACTTGAAATAGATAACTCTACCTGTGGTCGCAGTATGGTGTATATTACACAATGCAAGTAGATGTAATTCTGATCATTACCTACAGTGTCCACCTTACATATCACGTGGTATCTGACCTATCAGATAAGGATAAGCACAACCGCATTGTCGAGTTCTTGGGAGAGAGGTGGAAGGGACAATTAATTTAATAATTATTTCAAACTGTTGCAGTTGTAATGTACACTTTATGATACTATACATAGTATTGTGTGTGTGTGTGTGTGTGTGTGTGTGTGTGTGTGTGTGTGTGTGTGTGTGTGAGAGAGAGAGTGAGAAAATGAATGAATGTTCTTTATTTCCTCCAATTGATTTTCGGAGAGTAGGATCTCTCTCTCTTCTCTCTCTCTCTCTCTCTCTCTCTCTCTCTCTCTCTCTGTGTGTGTGTGTGTGTGTGTGTGTGTGTGTGTGTATGTGTGTGTGATGTTTATGTTTATTGTATTTATTTTTCGTTTTATTAAAATCTCACCAAATGTACCTACCGGATGTGGATTTCAGTCTTCTGCGTTTCCCTTCATTTCCCGTATAGGTAAATTCCGAAAGAGTATGCACAGGTTGAAGCTATATTTTACTATGGTCACCTTGATCTCTTTCAATCAATACCACTGTTTGGGGCAGCTTCGCGAAGACCTCGTAACACAGCAAGTACCACGATACCTGTAACAGTAAAACACCATTGTTTTCTAGCTTACGTTAGCTATTTATAGCAGATTGATGATGGCGTTCTTGGACTCTTATCTAACGTGAACTTAGTCCATGTACTTTTGCATCTATGATCAGTCATTAGGAACAGAACAGGGATTTGATTAGATCCATGATCATATTCGCGAACAGATGTTACCGTAATGCCATAATGCCATTACGTACAGAATTGTACGGAGGTGTGTACGGAGGGTGGAAGGGGACATAAATTATTAATAGGTAACAGCTAATTCTGCTAACTAGATTCTGTGGCAGTGTTTGTGATACATATCATAATGAACCTTTGGTACATTTGTACAGGCTGTGGCTCGGCAGTCTTACATTAGTTGCTGCGGACTTTTACCCCACTATAAACATTTACCACGATATCAATGAAACAATGTTTTAAGCAGAGCAAAACCAATCTATTTAAGGGTCACAGGATTCTGTATTAACACACACACATACACACATACACACGCATACACACACTATCTCTCTGTCTGTCTGTCTCTCTCTCTCTCTCTCTCGCTCACACACACACACATACACACACATAGTACACACACACACACACACACACACAGAGAGAGACAGTCCTAGATTAATGTACAATCACTGTTACATAGGGCAGTTATAGATGCCTACAGGGCGTAGACGGTTAATTATAACACTGGCTCAATCGAGTCAACGGTGCCGATTTAAATACTATCGATATCGAAACATGGCACTATAATCTCGATCAAGCATTATAGTTAATAATATACTATTATAGTATATGCATTCTTCATTGGAAATATTGCCGTAGGAAATAATCCCATATTGAGTATAGAACAAATATTAGTTCAATCCCCCATGTGTTAACGCGACTAAGTAGAGTTGCAATGACTCCGATTACTTAGGTATAGAAGGATCTGATAGTTTCCAACCTGGTGGTTGGAGACGTGATTTACTGTTAATGCCATTGAAGCATAAAATTGCATAATACAGAAATAATACCAGCAAGACTGTAGGTATATGCTACTAGGTATAGGTTTATGTTACTAGCTGCTAATAGGCATTACTTTGTACGTAATAATTTATATTTAAAATCCATTCCTTCTCTTTCCCCCATATCTCCATATTTCTGTCTGTCTCTCTGTACTCTGAAGTGTTTGCGTGTGCGCGCGCGTGTGTGTATAGTTATGTCTTCATATCTAGTAAATATATGAATACAAATATTCAATCATGCAAACAATAAATCAAAACAAGTGTCAGTTTTCATTAACATCAAACGGTCAACAGTTATTGTTTCAAACATGAGTAGACACCAAGGTGATATATTACCGAATGCACTTAAGAAAATGTGAATGAAAAAATCTTGAAAGCGCTTTTAAAACTCCAAATAAACCAACCAAAGTTAAGAAAATACAATTGTATATTTCACAGTCACCAAATTGTTCATCTGCAATCTCGATTTACGTAATATTGGGGCACTAGATCTAACTTTTCAGTTTACAAATGGTTTTAGGAGAACTCACATAGTGACTTTCAATAGCACTAACACAGCCATTGCTCAGATAAATAAACATACACAGAGCAACGTGATTATTTAGAAGTACGTCAAATGAAAGTGTAGATCTATATAGAGAAACTAATTAAGCTTTGAATTAATTATACGGAAAAACTCACTATATTCCTGGGTATTCTTTTGGCTCCCCCTCGTGGCAAACACGTACGTAGAACTGGACTATCGTGTGTGCTTCCTAGCGCAATGATTTAGTAATGAGACGATCTGCCAGTCTCTGGTGTCAGATGTGACGTCACAAATCAGCAAAACACCCTTATGATTAAATCTGTATAAGCAGGAACGCTGGATGTAGTAACATAGCGTAGTGTTAAAGGACGCCCGTATATTTGAGACAGTGTGGTCCTACGTATCACATAATGTTACGACATCAAAGGAACTATATAACCTTTGCAGTGTTTTGGGTAGCATATTAAAGTGTGACCAAATATCCCGATCGAGGAGAGCCTTTAAGGCTCGTTCAGACCTAACGCGGTTATCGCATCGGATCCTGCATTCGAAATCCAAATACCAGTAGCCTACGCCAATACACGTATTATCTAGAGGTTTCTAATTAGTATGCCCTATGGCAGACCCATTCCAACCTTCTAGCATGCGCATGTCAGTCGATATGAATACTTTGCTTCGTAGCATATCGTGTACCGGAGGTTCTTTATTGGTACTTAATTTTAGGCCATAGTTATTTGAATCGGTTTACGGACCGGTCAACCGATAATTTTTACAGTTTGGAAAATAAAAATACCTATTTTTATTATATTCCGCTGACAGAGTTCAAGGTTTTAGAAAATTATAATAATAAATTGTGAAGGAACAAGTCGTATAAACCATCACTGGATCTGAACAACGACCAACAGGCAATTGTTTTTTTAAGCCAATTTGATTTCTTACTGATAAATATGTAGAATAAAAGTATAATTGATAACAATTACTGCTATTGACAAGCAGTACTTTGAAAATAAGTGTTCTGAACAATGTATATGCACTGGTGTTTACAATAATTGTTGACATTTATATTTATTTTATGTCAACCGAACATTCATAATATCCAATTATTATTGGACCGATTGGCCAACATATGAAAATATATCTATTTATATTTTCGACCGCCCGAGACAAAGTTATCTCAGAAAAATCCGTAAACCAAGGAAGTAAATAGCTATGGCCTTATTTACATATATGTTAACGTTCTACCTACTGTTATACTACATGTACATACTGTTAGGTAGGGCAAACTATGGTTGCCTGCAGCAGGAAAAGGGTTAAGTAGCTCGTGGAAACCGGGATACCATGTTGATATTTAAATCACTGTATAATAACGCACAAATAGTAGCTATAGTATTTGCACTGTATAAAGTGTACGAGATAACAAAATAATAATAATAATAATAATAATATATGGAAATATTGACATGCGGAAAATGTAGCTTGTTACCCAATATACTTGTGTAGACAAATCAAATGTACATACTTTCAGGTAAATATACGTTTGATGGTGCTTGTAGCCTGATACATTAGTCCTACTCACAATATTCCCCTTGAACAGCTAAGCACGTCTAGATTTCTGGAAATTAGGGGCGAGATGACCTAGTAAACCATACGGCTTCTGATCCTTTCATATGCTAAATATTATAATAATTAGGCCTACCAATCAATATTAAATTTAATCTTTAATATTTGTATATCAAAATTAGCAGTTTACTATAAGCAATGTTTCTACACTTTACACATGACGTTAATTTCTTTGCGAAAAAAAAGGTTCAGTTATCAGGTCCCGATTTCTCGAAACAAACTTGAGATTGAGATTTTGCTCAGCTGAGATTTCTCCCATTGACTCAGTGCTGTAACATTGATCAGCTGGGTAGTTTTTACTCGCTACAGCACTTAGTCAATGGGAGAAATCTATGCTGAGCAAAATTTCAAACTTAGGTATAGTCAAGAGCTATTTTAGTAGTATTTTAATTGTTATATTGCGTTTGTAACAAATATTGGATACCCTCGTAATAATATAATAACTTTTATTACGAGGGTATCCTATATTTGTGTTAAAAGCCTAGCGAAGTAAAGGGAAACAACTCCAGTGAACCCAGGCGGTAAACTCGCACTCGTCGAGCCAGGAAGTCGTGTACAGACTAGATACATAAAGGTTGCAATTATACATCCGAAGATTTATAAGGTCGATATATTTTGCTATTTTAATCATATACGATCTATACATTACTGGATAACACGGTTTATAAGCTTGAACATTACGTTAAGCGTGGGTGGTGAAGATATATATATATTTGTCTATTACTCTACTTCCGTATTTGAATCGTTGTCATTTACTTGACAGGGTTATTTTTAGTTTACTTCCGGTAACTTACTTCGCAAAGTCCTGCTTTCGATAGTGTTATTGTTTGTGAACCAGCGGCAACAGTAGAACTTCTACTAGAAGACGACCTGGCGAAGCAAAGTCTTGTTTATAAGAAACATGAGAAGACTGAAGTGTTTATCGATCAAGATTGAGCTGGAATAGACCTGTGAGCCTTGTTTCTAGTGACAACTGTTGTTTTACATTCATCGATAATTTGTCTAGTGATATTATTAATACACCATACACTTAGTACAGCAAGATACCGAAAATGTCCTCATTGGGGAAACGTAAAAAAAAGGTGCTCACATTTGAAGAAAAATTAGACATTGTTCAGAGACTTGAAAACAATGAAAAGGCGACTGAAATTGCTTCAAACTTTGGGATTGGTAAATCAACCGTACATGAAATCAACAGGAATAAGAAACAGTTGTTTGACTTCTGTTCCACTTCATTAGTCAATGAGGGCATGACGAAAAAACGACGCGCAATGAGAAAACCGATGCACGAGTTGATCGAGAAATGCATGCACATTTGGTACATTCAGGAACGGATCAAGGGTACATCGGTCACAGGAACCATGATCACACGGAAAGCTGCGTATTTTGATAGAATAATGAACGGAGAAAATTCAAAGTTCAAAGCCTCGTCTGGCTGGCTGTTTCGGTTCAAGCAACGCTTTGGTATTACACACTTGCATGCTGAATTAGATCTCAACGCAGTCATGCAGAAAGACATCACAGCGTTCAAAGAAAAGCTGAAGGGGCTTATTCGAACCCAGGGGTTGGAGGAGAGTCAGATATATTACGCATGTGAAGTCCGTCTATCATGGAGGTCGCTTCCAGATAAGGTCACGGAAATAATCGGGTCCAGTGCCACAGCAGCTAAAGAGAGATTGACATTTCTGTTGTGTGTTAACGGAACCGGCATGCACAAGCTTCCACTGCTAGTCATTGCTAATCCAAGTACTGTCGGCCATGCAGACAATGCAGACCTACCATCGAGGCTCATTTCCACAGAAGAATCCTGTTTAGATCCTGTGATCCTAACCAACTGGTTCAAAAATGGATTCATTCCATCAGTTAGACTGCGTCAAGGAGACGGACAGATTCCACAAAAAGCAGTTTTGATCCTTGAAAGTTCACCGGCCCATCTTTTTGCTGCTGATGAACTTTCGACAGAAAACGGATCCATCCGAGCCATTTTCCTTCCACCAAACTGTATCAACAAGAAGCTGTCTTTATCCTCAGGCATCCCAGATATCTTCAAGAGAGACTACCGGCTAGCACAGATCAGGAAAATGTTCGGCGATGGCAATGAGAACAAAACAAGCCTGTTGCAGTGTGTGCAGGACTTGACTCTGGAAGCCTCATTAAAGTTATCTGTCGACATATGGGGACTCGTGAGAAAAGAAGACTTGGCGGCACAGTGGCGAGTGTTCTTCACAAATCTGGCCATCAAGTGGACGGAACAGAGCGAGACGAATATTGTGGAAGAACCACAACAGCAGCCAGTCGAAGAAACCATCTTGGAAATATTTGCACAACACGATGAACTGAAGAACTTGCAGTTGCAAGGAATTTCTGACTGGATGGAAAGAGTCGATTCATTCTTGTTGTTCCCCGTTCTCACCGACGAGGACATCATCGACAAAGTGAAACGAGAAGCGGAATCCATGGCGGAGAACCCTGCGCCCAAGAGAAGAAAACGTCCCTGTCCGCGAAACGAGGAAACCATCCGACATTTCGACAAGTGCATACACTGGTTGAAGTGCCAGGATCAGTACAAGGAAAGCGACATGCTGGTTCTGCGAAGGTTGAAGCTCTGCGCACGTGACAAGATGCTGGCAGAGACTAAATCTGGAGACTCGTTCTCGAATGCCCGCGATGTTCTCTCCTCTGCCGTGCTGGAATCTGCCGTAGGCATAGACGAAGAAGAAGAAATGATAGTTTCGGAAGATATTAAAATGGAGATCAATGAACATGATGAGCAGACAGATGTAATAATTCAGCTTCCCGGTGCAGGAATGGAAAGGATTTCGCTGTTATTGAATAACTGAATGCAGTTATGAGTCTTGGTGACTTGGTGGTCAATCATTTGAATAGATCTGTGTATACAATAAATACTTGTATGCATATTAACCATTGTATACAATATGAATAATTTGAGTAGCATGTAAATAAACATTATCCAACATTCTTTGGATTCAAAATTAAGTATTTGAAGTGTTGTATAATCACTGAATTCAATTTTATTTGCAGATGGTACATTCACAATGTTTTGAGAAATATTTATGTGACAATACAATGTACGGCAAGATTATCAATTAATAATTATATTATTTTAAATCGCTATGAAATTTTGGTTGATGCAGGTTTTTGCCATTTTGAAAATAGATTATTCTATTCTTCACTAGTTTTGACACCACTCTTTAAATTTCTTGCTAGTTATTATTTTACTGTTAGCCTATTTTTACATTTTGTATGGTTATGTATAAGGGCAATTAATTACTTTACCACTAATTTCGAGGTCTTTTGAAATTATTGCAGTGTTAGTACAGCCTTCCCATCTGTGAGCATTTTATTTTAAATGTTTTTAGCTATTTTGCTCCTTTGTTGCATATGGGTGTCGTATTCCTTCAACAGCATAAAACAAATCAATCGCTCCATTTTGCTCCTAAATAGAATACTATATTATTAATAAATGTCAGTTGTCACATATGTGAGGCATATTTTTCATGCTTCTTCATTTAAAAAATACATACAGTAAAATAATTAAGTGTTTAATCGTCATAAATGGGTGAAAGATTCCTGCAGAGACGTTAAACTCCATAATCACTCACTCGCTCATTGTCACATATGTGTGACAGGCTCCCATTGTCACCGACACTGTGGTGTAAAACAATCACTCACACACTCACTCCTATTTGGAATATGTTATCACTGAAATTATAACATTTATGAAGCATAGTATGCTATTGTTGAATTCTAGTTTTATTGATAAACATCATAAACCATTATGAATGTACTATAGTTTTACTTGAAAGAAAATACAGATATGTGTGTGTAAACATTATTACAATTAATAATTGGGTTTTGAGTTTGAAATGATTTTCAATCTGTCACATATGCCAAAATATATACACATAGTAAAAAGCCACTAGAATTGCTCTACATTGGGAAACCATAATGGATGTTGGTTTAGAGTTTTCCCTAAATGTTTTTCACAACTAACAAGCTCAGCCATTTTGTAGGTTTAAGGGAGAATCTTCAGTATTAGTAAACACAAAACTGCTGAAGATGCTACACCATTAATATTGATTAACTTTTCTTTGAAAAGATGTTATTATCCAGTTCGCTGTTTACACACAATGTTATTGCCGGTATGCAAAACGAGTAACACAGAATTATATGATTTCATATGTGACATCATCTTCAGTAATCACATGTAATGTACATCCATCTCATCCTATTGACAGCTGGGTGCACTGGAACAGTGTGGATATGAGAACTTTTCTCAAGAGGGGTAAATGATGGCTAGGTTTTAACCTAGGTTCAAATACATGAGAGAAAGTCGAGATCTCATTTGTAGTGGAGCATGTTGGTCTACCATTGTCATTGTCATTGTCAATGTGCTTAGATACACACTGATCCAGTCCACCCAGCTGTGAATGGGTACCTGGTAGGATGAGATGTAATTGTCAATGTTAACCTAGTACCTCAAATGTCAGCTTGGGTTGTATACTCCCCAGGGAGTGAGATGGTATGAGTGCACACAGATTCATGACTGGGATAACAGTGTAGTGCTTTCGCCTTGTGAAGTTGTGCATGGAGTCTAGTATGATATAATAACACATTATTACAATATGGATATTAATGTTCAAATACTTGAGAGACATTAATGCCCCGAGATTATGAAACCTTTTTTTAGTAGGATTTCATGCTCAACTCAAATTTTTATCATAAATGCATGTATAAGATTTGAACGAGTATGAAATCGTACTCTAAAAGTTTCCTAATCTTGAGGCCTGATTTTATTCAGATTTATGAGTGACCAGCATGATCAATCCGAATGGAGTTATGCAGTAGCCCTAATTAGGGGTCTGGATATATTCACTACGAACCGGTATGTCAGTCATGGTAACACATCGTTGTTACTTCCACATCATGTCGTGCATGTGATTTCATGTGTGACGTCATGTCAGGTGACCATCAACACAAGTGATATGTTTGTGGTCCACTATTTTCAGTTCGTAAATAACTGGGGTTGGTGCAGTGTCAGATTGCAGGACTTTGAGTCCTAAGTTCGAACCCTCGAGGGAACCGGGCATTGTTTAATGTTCATGGGAGAGCCTTTCTGATGTGATCATGACATGATGTGCTGTCTGCATTGTCATCTTTGGCTCATCGGTGCTACATGTGTTGCAGGTTTCACCATGAGTGAAATAATCTTAAATGTGGTTAGCAGCACAATATGAAACAAACTCCATCCAAATTGTGAATGTTGAAAGAAAAAAACATTGTACATGTATTTCAATATTTTATATTTCAGAAATTTAGACAATCATCAAAACTAAATACTTTATATTATCATGATTATTATTGGTATTATTATTATTATTGTTGTTATTATTATTTTAAAATGTATCAATTTGTTGTATACTCCTAGACCTTGGCGTTGGTATACTGTGAGAGGTATCCATATCCTGGCAGTGAAATAATCTTGAAAACGGCAACCAAACTCGATTCAAACCAACTATTTACATCCAACGATGGATCCTTATTCGTTTCCAATGTATGGTATTGTGCAGGGCAGCTTCTTTTTCTGTCGTTTTATAAAATAACTAATAATAATTGTTATAAAATGTATTTATTGAACATAATAGAAAAGAATGGTATTCATAAAAAAAATAAAAGTTCAGTTGAATACATACTACAAGGCATTAGTGTCATGGTAACGTCTTTGTTCATTTCAAAAACTGCTTTTCACGAAAGGGTCGTACTGTACTTTGGGCCTAAATAATAACGTACGCCATGCCGTATTTACGCCATGCTCTTGTTATAGCAGGAAATGACGTAAACCTCTATCTAGGGCCTGACTACCGATCCGACCCTTTCGTGAAACGCAGACGAGATGGGTATGTTTCAGCGTGAAGCTGCGTTTCCATTAATACGGATGCGGTTCGGTTGCGGTTGCAGCAGCCGCATAGGGTTGAGTGTCTCGGAGGCGATTTTCGTCAGCATAAATGGAGCCTAATCAAGCACTATAGAACGTCTACATAATACAATTTTGATTGATGAATAACTTACATTGATAATTGCAACATACAAGTGTGATAAAGAAAGGAATGCCAAAAGAAAATACAGATTTTATACATCTAATTAATAAATAGACCTAGTTGGGTACGGACAATATAAGTCGAGTCTTGTGCCAAATATTTCTAAAGTTTATAAATTATGCACATTGACAAATTGTATATTTTTATTGTCGTAATAAGGTAAGTAACAACTTGATGTGAGGAAAACCGATGACTGGCGATAAGATTAGCATGCGGCTCATCTGCGGTCCGACTGGAATCGCTACATGGAGCGATCGAGAAAAAAAATCAACGAACGCAGCCGATTCCGGATTTACATACCGCACCTGGGTCGTATAATGATAACTGCATTGCCACTCTACAGACAGTGCATCCGATTGTTACTTGCAGCCGGACCGCAGTCGGACCGCAGTCGTATTACTGGAAATACAGCTTTATTTAAATTCATAGTAGATATTTATTTTTATACCAGGAAAGATTGGTCCCCCCCCAAAATACATCAACTTTTAGGGCAGTAAAGATTGGTCACACAAAACGTCAGCTTTTGAAAACGTGCACGGCCCTCCTACGTCCGTGAAGTAAGTTCCGGTTGCGCATGCTTGCGGTATCGGTTGTCCGTTAACGCACCACATGTATTGGGTGCAAGAATCTCTCAGTGGTATGTAGGCGCCATTGGACTTGCCGTCACAACTGTAGGGGTCGCCGTTAGGAGCTCCTGTAAAGAAGTTAACGATGAAGAATAGTAAGCGTCATGATGGTAACCCTACAACAAGTTTCCTCTTGAATATAAATACAACGGCGTGTAATGGGTGAACTGTGAGTAGAATATTATTAATCTTGAGTCGATTCTCTTAAATCATTATTTAACTACTATTATTTATATAATTTAACTACTCGAAATACTAACATATATTCAACAAAATAAATTAAGGATCGGCAGATATTTGTGGGGAAGATTTCTACCAAATTTCGGAACTCGGCTTAAAGAATCTGCTGCTATTAATCTTCCAATGCCCCTGGAAGTTCTTGAAGTGTACGTGGAGTATGCAGACGTTTGGGAATTCTACGTTGTTAAATTAATATAAAGCTAAATGTACATGCCCCAATAGGCTAGTGGCCCGTCATTAATTTTGTTGAGTATATATACCATGTAAAGTGTCAAGAGATGTACTGACAACAATTTCAAATAGCTTCTTTCACTGATATCACGGCTTGTCAGCCCGGCGCGGGATTTGAACCTGGAACGTTTGGCTCCGAAGTCCAACGTACTGACATACATGTATATACATTGTTAGAAGCCACGTATAAGAGACGACAGACACCAAATCAAAATGATATTAGTACAATAATTGAAATATTCCGAATATGGATTGATGACCAATGCATTTAATTGATTATATACCAGTAGTTGAAAGCATCCTCAAGATCAAGAGCCATTGCTCTTTTATACATTACATCCAGTGGTGCATGTTGGAGGATACATTAGTTTTAGAGTGGAACATTTTAGCAGGCTGATCATCAGCAGGCTCGCCTATACAAACAACGCATAACTATAATATGGCCTTAAAGGCATACATACATTTATTTACTTGATATAATTTTTTATATCCCGAAAAAAATAGGAAAATATTGAAAACCTTTGGGTCCTGCGGAAAATGTAGTTTGTTGCCCAATATATTTGCGTAGACAAATCAAATGTACTTATTTTCAGGTAGAATACAAGCATAAATGTCTGTTATGCTTTGGAAATGCAGTTTAATATTCTTACTTTCATATTTTGAAAGTGCTTTAAAAATAGCTAGAAATATAAAACTATCATTATTAATTATATTTATTAATTACCCACACCCAATTCTTAACAGTAGCACGTCTTAATACCAACGCAGTGGCTGTCCAGGCTTTATACATGTTGCATTGTGGTACATTTTAGAATTCGCTGATACTATGTTATTTCTTCACAGTGTTCCACTGTGATGCTACGTATTTTTGTGGACTTCCTTAGAAATCTATATGCGTTATATATCTGCATACTCTACGTTGACAACGCGACTGTTGGAAAGTAAATGAATTTGGTATGACCAATGGTGCCAATACCTTCACGAACTACGAGTACACTACCTTGATTATTTGTATTTTCCGCGCACTGCTGCAGTTCCTGATCAAAGCACAGAGTCCCCGGACACCTCTGTGTTATGAACACGCCAGGAATGCATATAATATATTTGTTACAGTCATAGGGATGAGCCAGGAGAGAATTCGCAGGATAGGGCGCGCAGAAGTCAGCTGAAGCAAAGGTTTTATTAGCCGAAAGACAATAGCATACACCAAGACTGCAAGAGACATGGAAGATGATAGAACCAATGTACTAAGATCATTAACCAGATAGGAATTAGTAAGCATATAGCGGTACGCCTTTTCAAAACGTCCCCGATAGCGTAACCGTAGAAGAAATTGCAATTCTACTGTAAGATGATTAATCTAAAACTAGTAAGCATTTCCGCACTCCTTTCACCGCTCCTACGCATCAAAACTCCGAGTATATATTACAATGGACCTATCTTCATTAACCCATTCTCTCTCGCACCTCTCTGTGTGTCTCTCTCTCTTTCACTTTATCTCTCTTTCACTTTATCTCTCTCTCGCTTTTTCTGTCTCTCTTCCCTTTCGCTTTTTTCTCTCTCTCTTACAACACACACACACACACACACACACACACACACACACACACACACACACACACACACACACACACACACTCATTCCATATCCGTACAGGTGTACCTCATTTGGAAAACAAGATGGCGTGGGATGTATAAAGTAGTGGGCATGTTAATGTTTGCATTGCTACAGTGGAATGAGTCTCATAATGATGTAATTAGCGAAAGACATAACCCTGTATATATAATGATATTAATGAAAATGATATATCATATATGAACATGAACAAGTGAATGTAAATTCAAAGAGGATGAAATATATAAAGATCAAGCCTTGCATGGTAGGACACATATATAGACTATGATACTCACATGGGACTATCAGTAGAGTCTTAGACGCTGACACGTCATCGGGGCTTTCCGATGCGCAACGGATTTCCGTAGCATTAAAAGTCGTGTCGAACCTGGTTTGCAGGGTGTTAGTAATGGTTTTTGTGCACTCGCCCTGAGTTTCCGATCTCGTGTTATCCGTCGAGTGAAAAATTGTATAGGTTAAGGCCCCTGGACGTCGCAGCGTCCAGTAGAGGTCTCCACTATCAGCAATGACCCTTGCACTGCAGGTCAATATTACCAGCACCCCCTCTTGAATGTTGTCAGGGTAGGTAACTACCGGGGGAATGTGAGGCACTGAAATGGTAAAGAATATGATGTGGACCTTATATTAATTAACAAAGATTGACAAGGTACAATAAAACATTTTGTTTTAAATGAGACTAGGAAGTATTGAGAATACGAACACTGTGTCAGTGTTATTATTAAGATTATTTTGCTATTGATGTGGGCACAGAATGTGTATGTTTAATACCATCTAATATTAAGTGCACACACTTAAACATCACTAATATACCGGGAACTAAAATGTGAAATACCGCATGTATGTTTCTCATGACTGATTGAAGTAAGTATGTACCCCAAATATATGTATGTACCCCAAATAGTTACTCGTTTTTTGTGTGTTTCTCTCAGCCAAACCGTATTTGCTATTTGATGGTCATGTCGTTAACGTATGCGGAGGCTGGAATTAAGCGAGATCCAATTCAAGGCAATCCGATTGGCTCACGTCATCCAAAATATACCCTCGAATTACATACGTCAATAATCTTAGGATGCATTTATTTACATTTCCTTTTAAAATCATGATTGCATCTTGGAACTTGTAAGACAGGGATATTACAAGAAAATGTACAGTACTCACAAGCAACCGACAGAGTTCGGATGTCGCTGACACCTCCGGTAGCTAGATTCGCTGCGCACAGATACGTGGACGCCTGCGAACACGTGACGTTGAGGAATGTCACAATCAACGTCACTACGTCACCATTGGCAGTCCTGCTGGCAGTCAGGTCATTGGTGAGGACTTGGTTCGCCCCATCCGGGGTGAAGCTAGCCACGGCCTGAGGTTGTCCATCAATCAACTGGAAGAAGCCGGCCAATGTCCACGGTTGACCTTTGGTGTCCAAATGGCAAGAGATGGATGCGGAGTTATATAGTTGAGCTTCAGAGACAACCATGGTGATTCCTAGAAAATACCAAATGAAATGCTTGCGTTCTCACTCTGCTCTGTCATAGAAATGTACGTCGCACTGCATGGAATTTGGTCTCGTGACCCATATACGTTCATGGCACAATTCATGAACGGAAATTATTCCTGCAACAGTCATATCTTAAATTAACAGGAAAACCATGTGCAAACTGTATGAATCCGCCAATAACAATAATTGAAATTAAAAAATGAATAATTGATACCTCAAGATCGCATTACCTGGGTTTATGTTTTCTGTTGTGGTGGTCGATGGAGTGGTTGTGGTTGTTGTTGTTGTGGTTGTTGTTGTGGTGGTGGTGGTACTAGTAGTGGTTGTGGTGGTGGGTGTGGTTGTTGGCGTCGTTGTCGTAGTGGTTGTCGTTGTTGGAGTTGTAGTCGTTGTAGTTGTTGTAGTTGTGGTGGGTCTGGTCGTTGTGGTCGTTGTAGTTGTTGTTGTGGGTGTTGTAGTTGTCGTTGTTGTTGTCGTGGGTGTATTAGTTGTGGTCGTTGTAGTTGTTGTTGTCGTGGGAGTGGTTGTGGTCGTTGTAGTTGTTGTGGGTGTAGTAGTAGTTGTTGTTGTTGTCGTTGTTGTGGGTGTGGTTGTTGTTGTCGTTGTTGTCGTGGGTGTAGTAGTAGTAGGTGTTGTTGTCGTTGTTGGTGTGGTCGTTGTAGTAGTTGTTGTCGTGGGGGTGGTGGTTGTTGTGGTCGTAGTAGTTGTAGTTGTTGTGGGTGTGGTCGTTGTGGTTGTTGTTGTCGTAGTCGTTGTTGTGGTGGGTGTGGTTGTTGTAGTCGTTGTAGTTGTCGTTGTGGGTGTGGTCGTTGTTGTTGTCGTAGGTGTAGTTGTTGTAGTCGTTGTGGTGGTGGGTGTGGTCGCTGTAGTTGTTGTGGGTGTAGTTGTAGTAGTTGTTGTTGTAGTTGTGGGTGTGGTTGTTGTAGTTGTTGTGGGTGTGGTCATTGTTGTTGTGGGTGTGGTGGTGGATGTAGTCGTAGTTGTAGTAGTTGTAGTGATGGGTGTGGTCATTGTGGTTGTTGTTGGCGTAGTTGTGGTTGTCGTAGTTGTTGTTGGCGTGGTTGTGGTGGTGATTGTGGTTTTTATTGTTGTCGTGGTGGTGTGTGTGGTCGTTGTAGTTGTAGTAGGTGTTGTTGTAGTTGTGGTTATTGTTGTTGGTGTCGTGGTTGTGGTGGTGGTGGATGTTGTGGGTGTTGTTGTTGTGGTTGTTCTTGTGGTCGTAGTGGGTGTTGTCGTCGGTGTAGTGGTTGTGATTGTTGGTGATATCGTTATGGTGGTGGTTGTTGTGGTGGTGCGTGTCGTCGTTGTTGTAGTGGTAGTAGTTGTAGTCGTTGTTGTAGTTGTTGTGGTTGTGGTATCCGTAGTTGATGCTTGCATAGTCGACGCTTTAGCTTTAAAAAATAGATCAGATACAATCCTTTAGTATGCAAATAATTGTTACCCTCCATCTGACTGGTGTTTAACAGTTCTAAATAACTCTTATTAATATACTGATTACTTACCAATAATGTAACATATCCTTACCCGTGCTAATAGACGACAATGCGGGACCTCCCGAGATAGTCGTGGTCGTTATCGTCGCTGCAGAGGCTGTAGAAGTGATTATATTATCAGATGTTTGCCATTTATCTACACCACCAGAGAGACCGGAAGTAGAAGTGGAAGCAGAAAGCAACATGCTATTGAACGCCGTGATCCCTGGACCTAGGTTTCTCCAGCCATCTGTGCCCAAGCTCATGCTGTTGGATCCAGTAGTACCCATGCTATCTACTACAACTATACTAGCGGATATGCCGTATGCAAAAGCAGTAATTGAGTCTAGACCGTGCGTTGAACGAACATTAGTTGATGAACTGGTAGTAGTGTCATCTATGCCAAAAGCACTAGCAAGCAAGCTGACTATGGTATTCATACTTACACTCGTACCGTCTACACGGACTGTACTAGCAGTTATGCTGCCTAATCCAACTGTTCTTGTCATCATGCTATCAATACCAACTGTTCCAGCAGTTATGCTGTTTAGTCCATCTGTTCTTGTGATCGTGCCATCAGTACCATCTGTTCCAGTAGTTATGCTGTTTAGTCCATCTGTTCTTGTGATCGTGCCATCAGTACCATCTGTTCCAGCAGTTATGCTGTTTAGTCCATCTGTTGTTGTGATCGTGCCATCAATGCCAACTGTTCCAGTAGTTATGCTGTTTAGTCCATCTGTTCTTGTGATCGTGCCATCAATGCCATTTGTTCCATCAGTGATAATATTTGGTCCATCTGTTCTTGTGACCGTGCCATCAATGCTAACTGTTCCAGTAGTTATGGTGTTTAGTCCATCTGTTCTTGGGATGTTGACATCAGCATCAAACATAGTAGCTAATACTGCTGTACTGCTCCTGATATTGTCCATGCTAAATGTATTAAGATCGTTGCTGTTGATAGATATGCTTCCACTAATTATGCTATCTGCATGTTGCGTTGGCATTGAAACACTACCAAGTTCTAGACTACTGGAAATACTAACAGATCCACTTGTCTCTATGCCAGTCGTTGTTATTAGAGTATCGCTCGCTGCGCTAGCAAATGTGACTCCAGTACCAGATGTCGTACTGCCATTAGTGATATCTGCGCTATACGTTACACTTGAAGACATAGCTGTGCCGCTGGGGTTGCGATGCGCTTCATACAGTCTGTTCATTGCTGCTGTGGAATATGCATGAAGCTGACTGATAATCGCCGTAGTAATACCGTGGTTCACGTCATATCTACCACTAGGTTGTAGGTCGCTAAAATCTCCGAGCGAAGCAGAAACATCAGCGCTAGAGGTTTGGCCAGTCGGAAGAGTTCGGCGCGACTCGGAAACGGCGGACAGCATTACGCTACCGGAAGCCAAAGAGCTACCACCATCATCGCCAGCACCACCACCAGAAGCAAAAGAGGACGAAGAACTTGCACTGACACCACCGTCCCCAAGAGACATGCTATTGTAATTCACAATCGATGCAGACATGGTTATCGAATCAACATTATCAGTAGTATATTTAGGGGGAAATGTTATCATAGATTCAATGGTGAAATCTGACACGTTTTCAGTGGTAATGGCATTATTGCTGAAATACACTAGTAATAAGGCTTCAGTATTGAGGGACATAGACGACGAGAGGTCAAAGTTCGACGACACTAAGGGCGGGGTAATTTGAGATACACCGGCTGAACTATCCAGAGCGCGTCGTAGAGTTCCACTACCTTCAATACGTGTAGCCTGGCTTACGTCGGTATTGATTTCTCCAGAGCTCCCAGAAACTAGCAAACTCGACCTCCTACTGATATCAACGATGTGTTGATTCGTGGACGTCTGCAGGGTGGTATCGAAATCTAAACTGCCAACTATACCGAACTCGGAGCTCAAAGGCATACTGTACTGACCCAATTCTGAAGATGATTCCTTACTAACATGCACACTATTTCCGGAAATACTAACGGAGGTACTAAAGACCACTTGATTTGAGGTTGTGGCCTCTGAACTAGACCTTAATATGTCCAAATTGATACCAGATTCAGAAATTGCATTTGCCATAAAGGAATCACCAAAGCTGTGGGTAAATGCTTCCGTGAAATTCTCAGTGCTAGCTGCGCCTTCAACACCTGTGATAGAAGGGCCTATTTGTGACACATCAATCGTATTTGACGATGAAGGTCCTTGGCCCAGCTTATTAGCTGTTATTGATTTCGACGTGGGTATAGACCAATCATCGAGGGATGTATTTAAAGTCCCTACATCTGAGCTTTCCATCCAAGTAATACCCGTAGGTGAAATATCACCACGAGAAGGACCTTCTCCGTCTGAATCAGTCGGGGTAACTGAGGTCGTAAAGAACTCCTGTGTCTTTGACAGTGAGCCGACCCTTTGTCCATAATCCGATACCATCGACCTAGAGCTGCTTCCAATGCTCGCAAAATCATTTGAATCTAAAATAGTGGAATATGTTGTATCTGATATACTATTCAGGTCAGAATTTATTGGCGAGGAAACTGCGGAAGTTTTAAGGACGCTGCTCTCCATGACCATGAAACTAGATTCCTGATCACCTAATGTCCCAGACACGAAATGTGTCTGACTGTGCTGACTCTCAATTGATGCAATAATATTAGAATGTGTTAGAGGTACCAGAGATGTATCTACCTGTATGAAAGAAGAGTCACTCGTAGTGGTCATTTGCTTTGACCGAGAAACCGGAATAACAGTTGTTTTACCACCTCGTGTATCATCAGATGCCAAATTCGTGAAGGAGAATGATTGTGTTTCAAGACTTGCAAGAGGACCTGGAACCATGCTGAAAGCCTGTGAACTCGTACTTTGTGATGTGTGAAGATTTTCAGATGGGTTTATGGGGAATTGGCTGGATTGTGACTCTAAATCCGAGTTATAGAAATTGGGAATTGGGGTAGTGAGCATGAAATTGTCATTCGGCAATTGTGGTAGCATACTTGATTGTGAATCTGGAAGTGATTTCATGGAATGGGGAATTGAGCTAGTAGGATTCAAATTGTCAGTGGACAATTGTGGAAACATACTTGACTGTGAATCTAGAACTGAGGTTACAACGTTAGGATTTGAGCTAGTGGGATTCGGATTGTCAGGAGGCAGTTGGGATATAAATAGGCTTGATTGTAGTCCCGAGGAATAATTGTCTAGAGCACTGGGTTGATGTGTAACTGATCGGTGGGGGTTTATTTCATTGGTTACTGAAATACGTGCCATACCACTGTCCATTTCAGTACTCCCGTCATCATCAACATCACCTTTCGTGGAGGTTGATGACGTTGATGGTGTAGAAACCATTGCTAAAGTAGACGGTATGGACGTTGAGGATCCACCAATTGGACCACTTCCAATAGTAGTTATGTTGCCACCCAGCGGGTCCCCCAGACGACCTGACACTGCACCTGTGTACAAACAACACAACGTACCAACATTAGTTCCGCCTATGAACAGCATGTGTTTGATAACTGTTAGGATGGCCTGATGGTGCAGTCTAGAAATGTATAGCACATTATGTTAAATTAAATGCAATAAAGTAAAAACCATTAATACGTGTACACACAACGATGAATTAGTATACAATTAATTAGTGTATACAATTAATTAGTATACAATTAATTGCAATTAATAAAAACTAAACTGTTATTTTATTTATTCTCAGATATCGTTGGCTTTAAATGTATTGATGACTGAGTCACCAATTGTATGACCCAAGGTCTAGTCATAATTCATGAGAATTTACCATCACTTATCCGCATGATGCTCCAAAGCGTAGTGGCGGTGATTCCTGCCAAGATGGCAATGAGTCCGACCAGGAGAAGCACCAGGAAAATAGTGTTCCTCCTTCTAATGGTCTTCCGGTCTTCGTAGGACTGTAGTGACGTCTCGTAGGAATCCGTGCTTTGATTGGAAAAGTATGGCTCCAGGTCATCTTTGAAAGGTCCCGATTGACTGATATCTCGATTGCTGATCAGGGTCTTGCCGTTCAGCTGGGAGGATGTGAAGAGTTCGTTGTTGGACTGGCCAGCATATCTCACCGCCGGCTGGAACAAGCGTGTGTTAGCTGATATTAAAAACCGAATGTCCAATTTCGGTGGATTGATTTGCATCCATCGAGTGATTTAAAGAGGCATTACACCATTACACTATGGTATTCCGAAAGTGACCATCGCGATTGCAGATCATGGCCAGTTATACTACTACTAATAATAATAAAGAGTAAATATTATATAACAAGACGTCAACATCGACGCCGCCTTATTTTCCGACGTTGTTTTAAAAAGAAAGCGACGTCGTCTTATTATATAGCTGACCAATTATTCTTAATTAAAAATGCATTCGCAATGGTACATTTTGAGCTCAATAGTGACCCGCGTAGTGGTATCCGTTCTGGCATTTAATCACAAACACTGTTCAATACGGCATATACTTTTATATTTAACAATAACAATAATAATAATAATAATAATAATAATGTTAACTATATATTGTCACAGCTACGTAAAAGTCAATAGAATTATCTGATGATATGTCTACAAGAGTTATTCTTCCTTGGACGCATAATGCTTCCAACGTAATTATCCTTCTTTGTAATTATCCTTTTTCGTCCTTATCCAACAACGGAAAGTGGTCTATTATTTTTCAAGCAAGCAGCTGGCATCCCCAGTTTAGCGTGGTGCCATTAGCGTTCCGGGGAGATTACGTAAGACAAATTGCCGCATGTACATAGTACGTAGTACATATACGTAAAACTTATTCTAAAACATTGGCTCCCACGTGACATACTGCCAATTGGGACTGCTGAATACTGAAATTACTTTGAAAACACACACTAGTTGTGGCCTAATAGTAGCTATTCCCTTGGTGGGTAATAAGTACAAACTACATTGGGGTTTAGAGCCGCTTTCAAGATTCTTTCACTTATATCACGGCTTGTCAGTTTTAGGGCAGGAGGAAACATGCAACATCCATAGCGCTGAATGCTGCAGTTAACCTGCGAGCCACGTCTGGGACTGACAGACCATGATAACTACATTGCCACACTCCCGTCACGTATCCTATCAATATCGCGTCAGAAAGGTAACGTTCGCGAATATTGATGCCGGGCTCCCGGGGAGCGAATTGAACCTGGGACCTTTGACATGTAGATATATGTAATACAATTTTATATTTAGTTGGAGAATGACTATATGTGTTTGAAGTATGCATAATAGTACTTAATGGCCACACACAACGACCGTTAATGACCAAAAAAATATATTCTAGAATTACGCCGTTATATTCTAGAATTACTAATTCTTCCCACGGATGTAAAACGATTTAATTGTTCTTCAACTCCCATCACCCCCAACTAACACACACATACACACACACACACACACACACACACACACACACACATAGCAGCAATAAAATAAAAAGCTGTATATCTGAATATATATCAAATATATTTATTTTGTGATCTGCTTTGACCATCAAGGTTTGTTCCCAGGCTATATACATTTAAGAGAGAAATCCGAAATTGATCCATAAGTGTATTTATGACCACATTTTAACCGGTCTCCCATTTAGAAAGGTTTTACAAAAGTTGTACGGATTTGCGAGATCAACAACACGGAAACACCAGATTTGCAAGTTATTGTCTTTGTCGTTCTATAAATGTGTCACTCACCGGGAGATGGGCATTAGCCACTATGTACAGCTTCTATAAATCTGAATAATTTGCATATTATATTCCTTCATGATCACGTGACCCTGATAGTCTACGCTGATCTGCCTTTAAAACTTATTGCAAGGAATGTTTGACATTTGACTGTAGCGTTACTTGTGCCTCGGTATGTAGTATAAATAATCAAGATGTACAGTCATGTATACCAGAACAAATGTTCTGTCTGTGTCCATATTGTATGATATGTTATTTACTCTATATGTATGTGCAGTATGTGTACCCATGTTATAATCATCATTATTATTATATAATGTATTATTATTAGTATTAGTATTATTGTTATTATTATTATTAATATTAGTTGTTATTATTATTATTATTATTATTATTATTTTGCTATTGTTCTTTAATATTGTTGTTGTGTGGTCGTGGTTATTATTATTATTAGTGGTAGTAGTAGTAGTAGTAGCAGTAGTAGTAGTAGTAGTTATACTATTATTATGTATACATGTGTATATCGTATAATAATAAAAATCATAATATTTTTTTAAATAATAATAATAATAATAATTGATAGAGTGCCGCATACACCATTTTCAGTGCACTGTGTGCTGATAATAAATGAATATAGCAGAACAGATTAGGGATTGGTCTGTCGCACTAGGTTTGCCCTTTTCAGTGTATAATTTTGTTTCAAAATGTACAATAAATTGCATTTATTTCACTTATACAAGCCACAAGCACAACTTTAATGCATGAAATAAGCAATCGGTGCCTCTACGTGTTTGACTATCAAATTACACGCATTTCCTTCAACCTGCTCTACCTTGAGTTCACTAGCTCTTACAATTGATAAGTCTTTAACTAATTCATGGGCTTATATCCCTGTCGTATAATGCTCAAGTCCATAGTTTTAATACCCTTCGCAAGATTTAGATGACAGCTTGTCAACATATAAGCCCCGCGTGTCATCAGCATCACCTTCTAAATAATGTATTTAACTGCTGCTAAATATCATGAAATTATTTCAGTGAAAGTGTGACATAGTAGTAGCTTAGCAACCACAAGAAACAGATCTCTATGAAATAATAATAACAAAAAGAATAATAATATTAATACCATACTACTACTACTACTACTACTACTACTACTACTACTACTACTACTACTACTACTAATAATAATAATAATAATGTGCACGTTAATAATGCGCGAAGTTCACGCTCAAAATCGTGCTCATGACGCTACAGTATTACCCCGGCCAATGGATCACTATGCTCTCATTTTCCTTCTCAACTCCATGGGGAGTATACAACCCAAGCTTCCTTTCCAGGCGCTAGAAGGTTATCATTCACATACCCATTTAATCCTTCCGTGTACCCATTCTCTTCTCAAATTAAATGTTGTATGATAGTCGAGACTCAGTACATCTGTTCACTTGATCGGTTAAAATAGTGAAAAGAATGGAATGTCGGGTACTGGTACGTCTTTATAACTATACATCCTCAGAATTGCGGGGAATATGCATAATTTATGCATAACATTTTACTGTTTGTAATACTAGTAGTTTTATTATTTTTTATATTATTAATGTAGTTTATGACACCCCATTTTGCACGTTCCAGAGTCTTATGATCCAAATATTTAAATGACCCTAGTATTGCGCAAAGATGAATTTAAACGATAATAAGTATAGTTGCACAGAAGAAAATTAATAAGAGACACCACAGTCATATACGCAAGGACTAAACAGATGTCCTTGTCGAAGACCATATTAAGGTCAGAGGTACTAATATAATGATGAATTCTCGAAACAAACATATGTAATTAAACAAACAACTAAGTTTGTATTTACTTAACTTTGAGAAAGCGATGTGCATTTCTAGAAAAGGAAAAACATCTCAGTTCCAATCGTCAATCTCAAGAAAAGATTTAAGGGGAAAAATTTCAATTTACAAACTGATTTTACATCCCATTTGTCTAACATTGTTTTAAAGAGAAATCCGGGACTGATCATGACCAAGGTAAATAAACATGGAATGAATGGCGTATACGGCCTGCTGTAACATTACACGTCGGGACTCGCTCAATTTTAGAAACAATATTTAATGATTATGACAATATAGTACCATTATAGGTTAATATTAATGACAAATCGTGTGCAGTTTATTTCGTTATTATTTCATGTTTGGTTTAATTGGTGTCACTTATTGGCATGGTTATTCCCATTATTGGTCTAGTGGGTGCAACCATTTGCTGGTATATGTAAGACAGTGTCGTAAATATATTCACCATTACATCAGTACCTACTGCAAATGCACTATAAATGACATCAGCCATCTATGTATTCTCGAAACCTCGTAACTTAAGAAACTTCATAAGCATTAAGATAAGTAGTATTCTCGAAACTATCATAACGTTTTCTTATATTAGGTTAAAAAAAAACACTACGAAAGGTTTCTATCTTATCTTTTTTTCTTAACTTTAAGAAGATTCAGACTTATGAAGTTTAGAGAAAACTAGTTAAGAACATTCTTACTACTTGCGAATTTCTTAGGGCTTAAGAAGTTTCGAGATACTACATTTCACACAAACAAGAAAAAGGTAGTACCGATAGTCATGCCTAAACAGATGTTTACGTCATTTCCCGTTATAGTAAAAGCATGGCGTACGCCCGGATTTAGGCCAGGTCTACAGTATACGATCCTTTCGTGAAAAGCAGGCCAGTCACTGGTAGAACACACTGTTAAATTCGTTTGACCTATTCGGTCTCGTCCGTGGAAAGTAAGTGTTCAAAATATAAAAATAAATTAATTAAATGCCTGGCTAACCATGAACGCCTAGAGTGACCATGGCTAAGTGACTAAACAATACTCTAGGACAAATGTCTGCGGAACAATAACCTACATAGATAAATCAAATAGGGTAAAACATAATGTTAGATCAGATACGCAGAGGTATGTAATGCTGATGGCATATGGATAGAGAGTTTAGGTCTGAACATTGCTTAATGGTAGAGGTGGATCGAAGATTTTAAGGGTTGGGGATTTTACAGATTCCAATAGTGTTAGCAGATCCACACATACATTTTTGAAAGAAAAGAAAATTATTTAGGGGCCCAATTAACGCGAAGTGAGATGGGGATGGTAAACGTTTGGTATTTGTTTTTAAAACAATGTAAATCGTAAATTGCTAATTGAATTGCCAATTTCTGAAAACAAAATGTAAAATCAAAAATCATAAAAACAAATCAAAGAAAATTCTTATCAACATCTTTGACAAGATTACGAAAACAGTCCGCCACCCACCCTCGTGGAGCAGCCATTGATTAGCAAGTTCTACTTCTTACATTCTATATCTTGAGACATTACATGTTCTTTCTAACGTAAACTAATTGATGTACTTATATTTTTTTAAATCGCAATAACGTATGTAGAAAGGAAAATTGAGCACACCAACTAAATATAATATCTTTACAGCGATTCACGATTTTGATTGACTAATTCGAAAGACATTATCCGAGTGTTGTCCTACACATACGCATTTTAGGGATAACCAAACGCCAGGGTGGAATATGAAAAGCACATCATTATGGTTAACTGGCGATATGGGGGCCGGTGCTCGCATGTTTACTACAACATTCAACGCTACTGATGTTGCAGGTTTTCTCCTGCCCTAAACAACTGACAAGCCATGATATAAGCAAAAGACTCTTGAAAGCAGCTCTAAACCCAAATATTAATTTTAAAAAAAATTAAATACAAAATTATAATGGCGCTATGCTTGCTAATCCGTTCTTTAGGAATGTACACCGAAAAATAGTAACGTTCTGAGGGGCCACCGTTAGAAATCGTGTGCATTATAGAATTAATACAGATTAAATTAACCGGGCTCCCTTCCCACAGAACTATCGTAGCGCTACGAGTGCAGTAACTACCTTACGTTAACACGGCGTTACGACTCTCGTAGCGCTTCATTGTTCTGGGGAACGGCGGCCTTGACATCACAATATAGAAATATCTCAGGCAGTCCTCCCCTTTAAGCACATCAGGGAGATCCTCATGACCCAGAGCTGTCATACCCTTCGAGACGCTGTATCGGAGTTTTAGAGAATATAGGAAATGGTGTAAACTAACGTACAATCAATTGAGCTATAATAATAATGACAACTGTTATGGACTTAATATAAACTATAATTGCCCCCTTTTTTCCATGAGGTAAAGAGGTATATTTATATAATAATAATAATAATAATAACATTGCAGTTAAACATTAAAGGTCCATCTTAAGATTATATAAGACAAGGACTGGATTTTAGAAAATAAAATAAAATAGAACTTGGCTGAATTTGAATGTCAGTTTGTAACTGAGCTTTTACCTGAGATGCAATTTTCATTTAACATTTAACTTCTTTTTTTTGAGACATGCAAATTGATTAACTAATTTAATGACATAAATTGCTTTCGACAAATCTACAAATTTATTATAACAATTGTCTAATGAGTTATGCGTTAGTATGTGACGGTATTAAAACTGTATATGCTAACAAAAAATATAATTTAAAATTATGACGAAATCAAATAAAAATGTATTTACAACCTACCTTTAATATAACTCGGGGTAACTTGAATCTATCCAACACCATGACAAGACCACACCGATTTACATACAAATCCAACCGATAGGGAGGGTACATTGTCTAGTCATGTTCTAAAAACGCACTGAAATAACAGTATGAAGCCAGGTTACGTATCCATATTGGTGTTTTTTTCCCCAACGCTATTGCAATTTTGAGAATATGCGGGCGTCCGCTGTTTACGCCTGAAAGGTAAGAACTTGGTATAGATTTGATGCACAGTAGATTATTGGGCCCCTCCCTCCAGAGATTACGGGTAATAAAATAATAGTAAACGTGGTCTTTGGCTTTAAACTGGGTCCAGATTTTCCCATTGCTCTTCTTCTAGACTAACACCGCACTTAAGTAACAGGGGAAAACTCGGAGTGGCAGCCACATTAACTGCTTGAGTGGTTTCTCCGCCGATAACAATGAATAATTATTACATATATAAATATAAGCGTGCATTAAGAAAAGTCACGTAAATTCATATCAAATTGCTTCCCATTATGTTTTATTGCATTTTGCATTAGATGACATTTACTTTTCTCAACGTGTTCAATAAGCCATTACTTATGGAAATATTCGAAATATACATATCCTGGGTATCCTTTCACGAAGTTGTCTTATCCACTAAAATACCAGGCATAACGCCCTCTTTGCCTATAGCTAATACACTGCAAAGAGAGCGCTGTGGTATCTTAGAGCATAAGAGAGCTTTGCGAAAGGATACCATGCTTCTTAAGAAGACTCCCAACAATTTAACAGATCCTTGCTGACATCTTCATGAATTCAAGAAGAACAATTAAACTTGCGATATATATGGTAATGTACTGTGTCGTTTAAGGTCCCTTTAAGAGCACTCTACTGTAAAATTATGACTTTTACTTTTCAGAGCAGTTTCATTGAGATCCTACAGTATTCTTATTAATATGCAAATTGATGAGTACATGCATATTACGTGTATTTGAATTAGAATTTTGGATATATCAAAGAATTTGGCATCTAGGTAAGGGGGGAAAGGTGGTGGTGGGGTTTACTGCTTTGACAGTATAGCTGATTTCGGCAGACTGCTCCCTCCTTGGGATGCATGTGTCTCATAACATGGAGCAGGAGAGCGTTGAAACTTTACACTGAAATATATATGGGTTTTTTTCTCGTTTTTTTCTTCTTCTTAAAATTGTAATGAGTTACTCGAAAGTAAACAGGCTAAAACATTGGCCCAAACACTTTTAGGTCCATGCAATGGCGGTATAATTGTAACAATAATTGATGTACTCTTTCCAACATCGATATTCGTTTTGCTGTTTCTTTTACCCCTCTGTGTAGAGGATGTTTTTTCTAACGACCCTTGCGGTAATATTTCAACCATCACAGAATTCGAAGCCGGTGGGGTCTATTCCACGGACGTGTGGTCTATTCCCCGGACCCGGACCCAATTCCCGACAATCTGATTGGTGAATATAACACAAGTCCGAGTCCTGTTCTGTGTCTAGGTCCTGGGAATAGGCCTCGCACAAATGTATTCAGATTCAAATCATGTATTTTGTACATATCCAGAATAAATTATTGTCTTTGGCTGTAATTTTGAGTTTTCCTCAATTGTATTTGCGGCGACATGAAGAACTATAATAGATAAAGAAAACTAGTACGATTGGATAACTTCTTGTCTTTGGCTGAAATATTACATTTTTTTCTCTTGTGTTTTTGAATCTATTTGAAGAGCGATAGACAATGAAAACTAGTATGATTAGATAACTTCTTGTCTTGGGTTGAAATCTTACATTTTTTCTCTTGTGTTTTTGAATCTATTTGAAGAGCGATAGACAATGAATACTATTATGATTGGATAAACCGTTAGGTAGCTATGGCACGAAGCTTGCAGCTTGGAGGGATACGTGCCGTATGGTCGCAGACGAAGTGGTCCTAGGGTCATTTAAGGATAAATGCCCCATGGTCAAGAACTAAGATGTGTATGATTTCTCTATACAGTAAATATTATTAGTAGCCTATATATTAATAATACAATTTACGTGATGACACTATTCTTGATGTATTCATGATTCAATGCTAATAAAATCTTAGACAGCTAAGATACTATTTATTATTCCGTCCATAGACACTTATATAGATCAATACGTTCTATAGATATCATTTTATCTTTCAGTGGATTGACATCTAAGAGGAAACTGTAGATCGGATCTCTTACGAATGAGTGCAATTGAGCCTTCGGCTACTTAAACATATTTCTGTGTTATAAAGTGGGAGCTACCCTGGGTATCGTTCCTCGAAGCTCTCATAGCCATTGTGAGACCATAGTGCTCTAGATTTCGTAAGTGCCAGATCGCCATGTATAAGAGATCGCTACGAGGGCGCTATGATTTCGTATGTAGTAGATACGAGGGCTTCGAGAAACGATACCCTCAATTGCTGGCTTGGCCGTAGCTAAGTAAGCCCACAGTGAGTGCCTGGGGCTCTTTCGAAACATACGTCATTTAACTTGTAACGTTTTGTCTACCGTTCGTATTTTTACGCCTACAGCATGGTCAAGTAGCAAGCAGAGAAATATTAATCGTGTCATCTACTATTCGATACCCTGGAGGAATATGTTACTAGGGTTGCAAATCATGACATTAAATGCACGTACACGATACGGGTATGAGGGCAGTAATTGTGTTGGTATGTGTTGGTAAAAGCCAATTTTGTTTTGCATTGTTTAGATTGTTTAATATTTGGCCTACCGTATGAAAATACCGTTAAATAATGAAAATACTGTTAAATTATGGCAAAACGGTTAAAATACCTCTAATATTTAATCAAATGTCCTTGACAGATTAACAACTCATTATTATTAGCCCAAACCCGCTTTTTCCGCGTAGATTAGTGTAATTGGTATTTAAAACAACCTTCACTTATATAGCTTAATCCATCATGAGTAGAATGGGTAGACATTTACCGGGATATATACCGACTAAATCGACTAAATGAATTTAAACATCTGACCAGTCCGACAAATATAAATAAAAGACTTTGGTATAATTTAAAATCTACTCGTGAAACAATTTATCTGCGATCTTAGAACACTTTGACGTTATATGTAAAGTCGCCGCACAAGACGGTTACACTATTGCGGCTGTTCATGCAAACTTCACATTCACATATTATTTTTTTTAAATGGATAAATGTCATTACAAACATCTATTGATAATTAATATTATATGAAAGCATGTGAAATCGTGCCTTTGTTGCTAATATGTTCTCTTGTAAATACCATGAAAAATCCACGGTGAAGAGACGAAAAGTGTTGCCGTCTTCAGACTAGTCGCACGAACGCAACTTTAACTGTTGATGTGGTATCGCTACACGAGTGAATCGTGTGCAACAACTGGGAAACCCGGAATCTAACCGTGTTTTACCTTAGTCGAGAAAAAGATACACGGGCGATAAGACGCTACAGTCCTCTCCTCTCATTATCATGCATATGTTGTATTTTTTTGTCAATACATTTTGTTATATTGTGTTGTATATAGATGTTATACAATTTCACGGGTAATTAATTTGGGGATTTAATTTTGGGGAAACTTCACCCCACACAGCATACCATGTTACTAATTAAAACACAAGCGGATTGTCGCCCATATTTGTATATCTTTTTTTAAAAGCCCACCTGCTATATTGGCAATCGTTAATAATACATGTGCATGTGTGCATTCTCACTCAGGTTATTTACACACAAATAATGTCGGTGTTTCTTTTCCTTTTTAACAGTACTGTAAATACCGAAGACAATTGATGAGCCTTGAATTTCACAGGTAAAACAAATTTACAACTTGTTAATACGATCTGCAAATAGTATGTTTGAACAGTCTTGAATTGGCAGAGCGATCCAGTTCACAACCACTGCGTGTTGACTGTGTGAGGAGTTTGGAGGTTAAAGATGTTAGGCTCTAGGTAATAATAAACATAATGATAAATTCTGAGGCTCTTAATTAATTAAACAATAAATTAAACACACGTGGCCTTCCAATATGTATGTAATGGTGGCAGTTGCAACCTATGATAAATATTATCATGTATTATCAAGATTATTTATTTTTAATTAATTCAACAATTAAATACATACATGTGGCCTTGCAATATGTATGAAAATGTGTGTCTATTTGATTTTGATCATATCCACCCCCACCCCCCCCCTCTCAAACATTGGCTGATTTGGTTAAGATTGTAATGAAGATCTCACCCAGACCCTCAAACCTTTTTTAGGTTTAAAATATAAATAAATGTAATAAAATACATTTAGTTGATGGAGAAATATGACGGATGACGGATGAAGAGAATTCATGACAATTTTCATGTTTGTATCTATACTCAACAAAATACATTAAGGACAGACAGATAATTATGTGGAAGCTTTCTACAAAATTTCGGGTCGGCTTGAGGAATCTGGTGCCATTCCTTGTTCAATGCTCTTGCAAGTTCTTGAAGAGTACCTAGAGCCTGTAGACAATTGGAAATTATCCGTTGTTAAAATAGTTATAAGGGTAAATTCATATGGCCAAAATGGCTACCGGCCCTTATTTATTTTCGTTGAGTATAGTTAACATCAGTTGTTCTCACTAGAAGTGAAAATGAAATCGCGGCTATTGAAATTATGACGGCCACATGGGCAAACAATTTGACATTCTTAGAATATCATTATCCCATTGTAACCAAAGTTAATGTATTTAGCCAAAAGTGTAATTATTGTGCTAATCCCCTAGTTGATATTTCAAGTTTAATGTGGTTTTTTTTGGTGTGTTTTATGTGTATGTGTGTGATAGAAGGTGTGTAATAAGCTGAATGGCACTTACGAATGCCCTATCTTGACCGGAACCAATGTATATGGATGATTGATCTCGCGTGCCATACGTTAATTACTTCTTAATTACCCTAGAGAAGAACCAAACAGAAATCTATCTTTTGCCATAGAGAATCACCAAACTGAATTACAATAATTACTAGAGAGAAGAACAAAAAGGAATAAAATCTACTTCTTTTCCTAAAGAAACACCAAAACGGCATCAGAATATATGTTATACCATATTCACCAAACGGAATCAAATTGTACCTCGATCTTACGGACCCCTAGCTAGAGGCATCTTATTTTACAGAAGTAATAATGGGAATAAAAAAACTTTACCCTTGAGAATATGTGTCCCCAATATCCGGTCTGCGAAGGTTTATCCGGATCCGTCATCAACCTCATCCATCGAGAACTGTCTTCCGGTTCCGAGTCAATGTCCTTGGATATCCTGTCGCTTTCTACGCCCGATCTAGAACTGGACTTTGACGTTCCTTTAAACAACCGTACTCGAGGTATGGCATCCATCATCGGTTACCCAACGTCTCACAAATTTCATAAATGCATATTATCCTTGCCAATAATAGTCCAAAACTTCTGTTTAGTTTGGAAGCGGATGTTTATATATTATATAGCGATGCATTTCCTTCTGGTTCTCATATTTGAAGACATCTCGGCTGATGTTCACGATGAAACTACTCTATCATTCTAGTGTTGGACATTTCACACACAATGTGTTCTCTCATTAGCAACTATCATCAATGATCACGCAACCTTTGGCATAACGCCAAAGGGACACCAAGCGCAAGGACATGTTATCTGCTCATGTGCCTGCGAGGTTAGATGAAGGATACTGCACTCAATGCGAATATCTGGGGCTGATGCCTAGATTAAAACGTCATCTCTAACACGCTGTCGAGTGTGCAAATATTTTCGGGAATATAATCAAACTCCGGTTTGTTTGTCGGCATTCGGTGAGCCGAGGCGCTATTCCACACAACATTGCAAGTGTCGTTAAACGAGTCTTAATTAGGAACTCAGACGCAGTTTTGACCATAAGGAAGTAGTAGTTCGACTTTTCAACATTGAAATTGATACAAATAAAGAATTTAGGTCCAGGAGCTTTTTCGACATAGAAAGTTAGCTTTATATAATGTTCACAACAAAAATGTTCCAAACTACCGGATCCAGGTACTCTTCAAGAACTTGCAGACGCATATATGTAGAAGAATAGCACCAGGTTTCTCAAGGCGAATTCCAAATTTGGTAGAAAGCCTCCCGACAACACATCTGCCTGCCCTAAATTAATTTTGTACGGAATAAAGTAGTTAGGTAGCAATTAATACGCCTACGTTTAATACAGCTGTTCTGTGTGGGGGAAGGGTGTAAAATATATAAATATACAGGGAGCAGTCGAGTTCGCACCCATGCCACACCCACCCTACCACACCCAACACCACCACTATCTCTTAAATAGATCCGTCCATAAGAACATTAGTGAGGCTTAGTCACATACATGAGGGAAACGGAGAGAGAAAAAAGGGAGGGTGGTGTATTTAGAGTCTATAAAACAATTACAGGGAGCAGTGGAGTTTGCACTCATGTCAACCCCCCCCCCCCACACACACACACACACACACCACAATATCTGAAATAGATCCGTCCATCACAATATATTATATCATAATACAGCAAAACACGTCATTCGTTAATAAATATAATCAAAATATTATAATCATACATACATATATTTGATGAAATAATCCACCACGATTCTTGGGTATCGTGCGCATCAAGCTGGCTTAAGCTACAATAAAAGGTATTTCTTATATTTTGCAATCAACCATACCTCTGGCTAACAAGGGAATGTACACAAACTGATATAGCGTGTACATATCTCTCAGTAAACGTGTATTAAGCTATGTACAGGTATAATGTTAAATTGAATTTATATTTGACAGTTCACGGGATCCATGCTATTCCAGCTAGTATATCTACATGCCGTCCTAATTAAATAGCAATTATAGTAGGGACCAATGTCAATGACATTGATGGAATACTGTTCGTTCTAGAAATATTGAGCTCGAAATGTTATGTACTAAAGTATAATTACCGTACAACTTTCTATAATGTTAATAGTTCATTTTCAAATTAGAACTTAAAATTAATATTTATATATAGTTTTATTTTTTGGTTTTAATTAGTATGTATCGTATGTATAGCATTAAACTACGTAGTATTTAGTCACTTTCGTATTGAGCATCATTCGGAAAAGTAAATGCGTCTCAGCATGCCCACACTAGTAGACCATAAGGTCAACATGTTTATATCCCACCAAGTTTCACATTGACAGTCGGGTAATATAAAATGCTTTATATTGTCGCACCCATGACTTTGCGCCTTCCTCAGCTGCGTTGTCAAGGACAACCATGTTCCCATAGAAAACCTACATGCATTATGATGGAGACTGTCTTCAGGACATTTAGATTATCCAGCTTTAGGGCCGGTGTACACAAAAGCACGTCCTGCACCGTGCATAACGGAAAGTGAATTAACCTGTACGCAAGATGATGTCCAAATTTCAGTTTATGTAACATCCACGTTGACTAATTCAAGGTTATTAAACGATTGGGTTTATTTTGATGATGGTCCAGATCAGCGAATTTTATTGAAGATACCCCATAACGAGCATGTCAAGTAAGTATAACAGATCTGTTTAATTCCATCCTTAAATTTAATATTTGGTAATACATGTGCAAACTAGCTGGACCTCCCGTGTTTGACCACAATCGGATATTTGCATGATTGGAATGGGGGGTGGGAGGGGGAGAGAGAGAGGAGGGGGGACGGGGTAATGAACCTATGGCAAACATCAAGCATACAAGACCAGACATTCGGATGTTTCGATTTTGTGGATGTTTGTCGCCCTCAGAGCGTTTGTACCTGATTTGTACACGATAACCTTAGCTTACTTAACTGAACATTCAAATCTCATTTGTAGAACACGTTTTTATAGTAGCTACTGTATAGATAATAGTAAGTGTACATGTAACAGTATCACACATGTTTGTCGTCAACAGATGTTTTAATAAATTCAAATAATCTCTATATCTTTGTAAAGGTGGCGGCAGACAGGGTGAAATCTTAACACCCTTCATATTTGCATCGTGCTTGAATTGTGCGGAATCTTTTACTATTGAAAATATATAAATAAATACAAAATTAAAATAGACAAACTTTAACCTAATTTTTTAAACAAATTATTTAACACCTACATAACAATATAAATTCATAACGATAATACTACTAACTGTAAAAAGCCATAAGAAATACACACTGCAGCTATTTTAGTAATTGATGATCATGTTGGATTTTATATTCACAAAAGGACAACTACGGTACATTATGTCTGAAAGTTAATTATATATTTTTTTATTCTCGACTTCATAATGGTTTCCAATGAGGAAAACCGTTAGAGATCATCTTCCTGTACAGCCAGGTTCATGAATATATGTATACAGTGTACCCTCGATATAACACTGACTTTGGGTACATAATAACATGATATGCAACAGCCTTATAATAAAATTAACCAAAATCCATGTACATAGACGTGCTTTCTACTGTTATTCAGTCAGCTAAATACAACAATAATGTTTATTCCAGGTAATGGCAAGCAATAGTTAACATGCTCTGTGTCGCTCATGGAGCAACACCCCCCCCCCCCACACACACACACACACTTCCACGCTCTAGCTAACCTTCTGCTTGTGTCAGACAAATACAGGGGTATGGCTAATGTCAAATGAACACAGGGTAAGCATATAATTTATACATCTGTTTTCCTCACTTGATTTCACATAATTGGCTCCAACAGTGAATGCATTCTGAACAAGACTATCTCAGTCTATTAACTCATTACTCTCGCATCTTGATTTGTTCGCATCTTGACTTTCTGGTCTGGTCGGTTCCCTCCAAAATTAAAAATTAAAATACATCCATTATAAAAATCAAAATGCTTTATTTCAATAGCTAATTAAGAAAACAATGTCAACACTGTTTTGACTGGTAATGTATTCAAATACAAAATAACAATTATAGAAATATATGTATATATTTGCACTAGTATCATGGTTAGGACATGCTTATCCAAAGTGACACAATATTAACCCTATCCCTGCTAGAGGCAACCGGTGATGCCCTAAAGAGCAGCGTCCCTGTGCCTAATCTAGCAGGGAGAGGGTTAACTATAGTGCCACACTTTGGTGTTAACTATTAACTACAAGATCACACTATTAACTAGTATAATTACAGCACCACACTATCAACTATAGTGTCACGCTATTTTTAAATAACAAAACTAAAGCACAATATATTAATTATTATGATGCAATTAACAACAATTACATCATTAATAGCTCTCAGATATACAAGGCAGTATGCATTATCCATTATAGTAAGAAAATAAGCAAGCAAACTAATATTATTGTGGTGTTTATCAAATGGTTTTTGTTTTTTATTGATGAAGATGAAGACAATGTGCACAATTCTGTGTTAATACATATACAAATGTATGCAATCCTGTGTGAATATCTACAAAAACAAACGCATTATCTTCAATTGTTTTCATCAAATTCACGCCAGTCAATCTGTCAAATAAAGGCAGTCATTTTTATCATTTCAGGCTTGTTAAACATTGCTTGAATGAATTGAAATTCACTGAAAATTTAATACATTTGACACATTGCCT
>JAUTBT010035398.1:0-18132 GCA_032361225.1 Lepetodrilus schrolli
TGTAGAGTGGCAATGCAGTTATCATCCTTGGTCTTGTCAGTACCAGCCGGTGCTCGCAGGTTTACTGTAACATTCAGTGCTATGGATGTTGGGGGTTTCCTCCTGCCCTAAAACTGACAAGTCGTGATATACGTGAAAGAATCTTGAAATCGACTTAAAACCACAAACAAACAAAAAACAACGTAACTTACAGCAGCTTGAGGCATATCCCCGCTGACGTCATCAGTAGGCTAACATTTTCCATGAGAAGATGCGTACATACCTGTATGGATGCTAATGGAGGCCATACTCATTATTAAGGACGATAAAAATTAAGAGCCGATCATAAACTTTCTAACAACTCCTAGAAGGTTCCCCCATTGTAAATTTACTTTTGTACCCCATGTGTTTCTGACCTGATCGTTTTCGTTAAAACGACAACACTGATGCCATTTTCTAATTGAACCTTTACATAAGAGTTGAAAATGCGTATATGCCATGAATAAATAATAAATATTGAAAAACAATTATAGTACAGAAAAAGGAGATTGTCAACACAACTCAGGTTTGGCCATGGAAATAAAATAGTCAAGTGCATTTTTAAGTATATATTTTATTAGAAAGTGACTGGCATTTCAGTATATTATTTAAACATTTTCATTGTTTGTGGCCATGGCATAAATAAGTTATTAGTCTCGTAAATCGTGTATTAACCAACTTATGTCTCTTGGTATTATTTCACTAATACGTTGGTTATTCCATGATGACTTCAGAGTGTAATAACCTATACTTAATACATCCCTCCAATGACTACCAATCATTGCAGATTTATTAAATGGATATATTTACAAATATATGTTCCTTTAAAATGTACAAAAAAATGTATTTTTATTACGGTCACACATACAAATTTCTGTGATAAGTTTGTGTTTACAAAAATGCTATCATTTCCTCAGAAAGCCAACAATATCATACCAGTTTTTTTTTTGTAGGGACACAATTGCTACCAGTTCCTTTGAAGTGTAGAAAAATGCTATCAGTTCCGTTGAATGCCACAGACAGCGTACAATCCTTTGTAGGTACATATGATGAGTGATACGAATTGCTTTGTATGTACAGGTGCCATACCAGTTCATTTATGGGTACAAAAATGCTGACAATTCCTTTGAAGGCTACAGAAGTCAACACACAAGTGCCACCAGTACCTTTGAAGTGTACAAAACTGCTACCAGTTCCTTTGTGGGCAAACAAATGCTACCAGTTCCTTTGAAGTGTACAAAACTGCTACCAGTTCCTTTGTGGGCAAACAAATGCTACCAATTCCTTTGAAGTGTACAAAACTGTTACCAGTTCCTTTGTGGGCAAACAAATGCTACCAATTCCTTTGAAGTGTACAAAACTGCTACCAGTTCCTTTGTGGGCAAACAAATGCTACCAGTTCCTTTGAAGTGGGTGTTCTGCTGCATACCCGCCATTCTTGAACATGGTGTCAGCAATCTGACTGTAGTTTGTGTCCATACTTGCCACAGGTCCTGAAAATAATCCAAACTTTTAGCATCTGCTATAAATAATTTGGATACAAATGGAATTTGATTTTGATGTTTTAAATCATTACTCTCTATTTCTATTTGCCAGCAGGACTTTGTAATGCCCCCAAATCCATATAATGTCCTGATAATACTCATTTGATATAAAGCATGGCTGAGGGCATATAAAGCCCAGTGAAAGGGGAACAATATGAAACTACTTTCACTTTCACTTTCACTGCCACTGAATCACTCGCATAGAATCCATGTACGCTACTGACTGCACTAACAAGGCTAACGATAAATCACTTCTTTCTTATTCATTCAAGATAAACAGTTCTACAGTTTACAAATGCAATGAAATTGTTAATCTCTTAGATTGTACTTTTTTGTAATAAAACTGGCAATGCTTATTACTGCCAATGATAATTGTGTACAGATTATTATTATGTCTGTGGTCGGAAATGGTTTCTAAATTGACATTAAACAGTATTCTTGTATAATCTGAATGAACAAAAGTGAGCATACACTGAATATCTAAAATGCCGAGATTTACGAGCACATTAAGTGTCTTGTCTGTATTACCAGTTACCAGTAATGTTTCGATTACTAAGGATCGTGTACCCAGCTAGTGAAGTCTAAACTCATTCAGGCACTAGTATAAAGCTGACGTTGCAGGGTTATCATGGACGTTCCCCCTGCTGTGAAGCAGTGAAAGGGTTTTGAGAGATACAAAGGCCACAATATGTGTGTCAAGTAAATGTACTTTGCATCTTTTAGCCTCAATTTGGTCCAAAATGACCACCTATAGCTGTGATTCTATGCATTTAAGACATATGACATATTGTATCTAAACTTTGTCTAACAAACCTTCAAATAGCTCTCCCAATCTCTGTTCTATCCTCACAGAAGCATCATGGCAAAAGGTCTTGGCCAATATAATCTGAAACATTTGGTAGACAATGCTATGGTCAAGTCATAATGATGGGCCTAATTTTGGTATAATTGTGTTTGTGGTCAGAACTGGTTTCTAAACATGCATTTTAGTTATTATGTTAGCATAATTGATAGTCAAAATGGAAAAGAAACAATCAATGTTTGATAAAAATGGGTTAGTAGGAAAATAGCAGGAAATTGGTCCAGTCCATTCGCTTCATGCTTTGGGTTTTCCTATAAAACCCCGCGGGTCTAACTGCACTCGATCTCGTCTTAAAATCAACTTGTAGAAGGCACCTAGTTCCAGATAACTCAATGCAGTTATCATCCTTGGTCTTGTCAGTACCAGCCGATGCTCGCACATTTACTGCAACATTCAGCGCTACGGATGTTGTAGGTTTCCTCCTGCCCTAAACTGACAAACCGTGATATAAGTGAAAGAATCCTGAAAGCGACTCTAAACCCCAATTCCAACAAAAAACAAAAAATCCAGATAAGTTATGTGATAAAAAAAATGACATGGGGCCTGCTAGTAGCTTTCCTGATGAACTTTGCCATGAGAGGAGGTCACGAAAAGTGCAGGAAATAAATATTTTGTAAACAATAGCTGAATGGTTCACGATGAAACACCAATAAATTTGTCATGCGCATATTCAGAGACGTAGGAATGTGACATTTCACCAAAGTAATATTGAATATACAAATGGCAAAATGTTCGTGAGAGTTGCATTAAACCCCTCTGAGATCTCGGGCTACAAGGTTACCTCATGATCAGCATTCCGAAGACCAATACAGTAGGATCGGGAAGAACGACCAATGACTGCCGTCATAGCGTACAGGTCGATGGCAATGTCTGCGACTCTCTTCAAATCCATCTGCTCGTGTACGACTTTCTGGAGGTACACAGGTTCATCATACGATACAATGGGATTCATGTATAATATTATTTCTGAATTCATTGAATATCTTATGTTGATGTATCTTATCTTATCTTACCTTCATGTTGTTTTAATAACTGTTCCTTCCCAATCATATTTATCAAGAAAATCCTTTACGTAAAAACGAGTCGACAATCGGAAGACCCACACTGAAAATGTCCGTTTTATTGTATTAATGTGCCACGGTTTATGAAATCATCACTGCCATTAGAAATTAGTTAGTTAGAAATTATATGAAATGACCGTAATTTTATGGTTGTTCACTGAAGTATGAATGATTTGAAAGTGCTGGTTAAACTCTTGCAAGCTCCGACGTTCACACAAGTTTAACCAGCACTTTCAAATCGTTCATACTTCAGTGAACAACCATATAATTACGGTCATTTCTTAAGGAAGACTAGTTTAGGCTAGCTTGTCCATTTTATTTCAAAACTTTCAACTATGTACTATGACACGTCATATGACCTCATTATACTTATGTCCTGGGGAGAATTTATAGTTTTCTATTCAATGTTTTATTATAATTTTGATACAATCGTCAATAGACCGAGCGCAGCTTGCTTCAAACCTTAATACCACGAAAAGCAGTCACTCAGTGGTATAATTATCCAAAGGTACATGTACATTTAGAGCAGACAACTTTGAGTGAGTGAATTATTGTTTTACGTCACAGCGGGAATCGTCAACTTTTGGAAATTACCTTTCTTTTGCATTGGTGATACTGTGGTACTGTCAGATAATTGTTATAGATTTTTTAGTTGGGAATGTAATGTATAAAAATAAAAATATTTTATTAATATGTAATATTGCGCCGAAAAATGCTTGCCACTTTAACAAGCAAACAGGATGTACGTATATACAAAGCTGGTCCTCTTGTACGAAATGGTGTAGCCTATGGCTAAGGTTTGGTGGGGCACAATTCAGGTTTTAAAATTTAATCAGACTTACATTCCCATGTCTAGTGAGGACTACCTCCACTGCCTTCTGAAACCTGAGCACATCCCGTTCCAGTGTCGCAGCCGAGTCCTATAGGAGAATTCATTCAGATTATACGTACATACTTTAGTGATCAGGCCCCGAAGCTACGGAATGTTATCTAGTCAGATTTCATTCTCAACTCACATTGGGGATGTGTGAACAAAGCTTTGAGTTGAGGATGAAATCAAACTCAAAAAGGTTTCATAACCTCAGTCAGGGATGGGCTGCAATTTCTAGAAATGTCCTTAAAAAATTTAAGTCAACCATAAGGAATGACATGAATAGCATGTTGTGACTTGTAGTCATATGATCTGTGGAACAGGACCCAGAAAAAAATGTCCAGTTACGTTTTAAATGACAATTTTTTCATTACCTTAAGGCTGGGATGAACGTCTTCATGAAGTCTGAGTGTTAGTTTAGGATTCGTTGAACTCCTGATTCTGTTAATGGCCGTCCCGAACACCAGACCAGGGTTTGACAGTGGGTTACGCAGTTTTCTGGAAGTGAATGGAGGAGAAAATATCATTTATAATACCGGTTATACGAATTCTGTGTAAAATATCAAATAGTAATAAACTTTAAAAGAAATGTAAAGTTAACCCTTTACCTATTACAGTGACCTGGCTACGTAGGGCCCGGTGACGTCATAGGGCTTACCTCCTACATTGTTTTTGTAGCTGCGTCATTTTAAGCATTTGCACACGTATTACGGAATAAATAACAGCACTCTAGCAGTTACTCCAAATTTATATCATGCAAATACAAAAGGACGAACGTGTGGTGAACTGATCTATCAGTCATTAGGCCTTAACGGAGGTGAACTATTCAACTGATCTATCAGTCACTGGGGTTAATAGGGGTGAAATTTACAATTGATCTCGGGCCTTAAAGGGTTAATAAAATGAAATCTATGAGTGGGGAAAAATCTTCACAAATTATGGAATTCGCTCACGTGAATCCACTTGTCTTCAGGAGGCCATAATATAGCAAGTTGATTCCGATGTCATTCTGTAATAATCTGATGCCGGAGCAAACGAGTTTGTTAAAATGATGACGATGATGTTGATAATACTAACTTGACTAGTTCTTTCAGTTGCTTCCCTGCGTGTTGCAATCCATTGAGAGCGATAAACAGCCTCAGTATTTCATTTGTTCCCTGAAACAAAGGTTTCATACGTGTATGGTATTAATTGTATACTCTCCAGGGACTTGAGAAAGAAATGGAATGCGCACTGATTCATTATCCCAGGTAATATGTGTATGGTATAATATGTTTTTTTGAATTGGGGTTTAGAGTCGCTTTCAAGATTCTTTCACTTATATCACGACTTATCAGGTTAGGGCAGGAAGAAACCCGCAACATCCGTAGCACTGAAGGTTGCAGTAAACCTGCGAGCACTGGATGGTATGGATGTTGCGGGTTTTCTCCTGCCCTAAACTGACAAGCCGTGATATAAGTGAAAGAATCTTGAAAGCGGCTCTAAACCCCACTTTACACCCCCCAAAAAAGAGTAGATTTAGTTTGTGACATTTCCACGATATTGCATACTAAATTTAAGAGAACACATAATAATAATACTGTTTTCTGTTCAAAGAGAGGCAGCTTGTAAGCACCACTGTTACACAATCCAAAGAGCCACATGTATTGTCCATGTATTGCATTTTCTCACATGTATTGTAAATTTGATTGACTTATTGCATCCATATGTGATAAATCTTTGGACATGAGGTCTTGATCTTGCTGCTCACCTCAAAGATGAGCAGTATCCTCGCGTCACGGAGATATCTCTCATATGGGTATTCCTTCATGTAGCCCAGCCCACCCAGAATCTGCAGACATTCGCTGATACAACTCCAACATCCCTCTGAGCTGAACACCTAGAGGTGGTATACAAATTGAGATTTGAGATTTACGGAAGTGGGACTGGAGATTGAGATTTGAGAAATGAGATGATTGGGAAATGGGAATTGAGATGATTGAGTTGATTGGCATAGAAAGTAAGATTTCAGATTTCAGAAGTGGGATTGGAGATTTGGGAAATGAAATGATTGGGAAATGGGAATTGAGATGATTGAGTTGATTGGGAATTGAGATGATTGGGAACTGGGAATTGAGATGATTAGGAATTGAGAATTGAGATGAGTGGAAATTGAGTCACTATTCTCAATTCCAAATTTTCCAAAGTCACAATTCTTAATTCATAATTCCCAAATATCCTATTCTCAATTCCAAATTTTCCAATTCACGATTTTCAAATGTATAAATTCTCAATTCTAATTTCCCAATCTTAATTCTCAATCTCAATTCTTCATTCCCCAATTCCCAATTCATTTCCAATATCCCATTCCAAATTCCACTATTATCAATTCCAAATTTCTCAATGCACAATTTCCAAATGATTGTATCGTTTTAGAAATTACCTGGCATTGTGATAATGAGTCATTGAATCCCTGACTAGTGGTGTTAGTGGAATTAATTGTATTCCTGCCAATAGTAAGTATTAACACAGTCTCTTATGGTGGCGGAAACCGGCGCTATATAGACCATAAGTTGACACGAGATAGCCAGAGATTAATTCAAAATCTGATGACATAAACTGGTCAAACATCTAAATGCGTTACACAGCTGATGCTCTCCCATTGTGACGTCATTCATAGCCATCACTAGCATGAAATATGTTCTACTGATATTTTCATGGTTTGCATTCATTGGAATATCAAACCTTATAGTTCCATTTTCAAACCATGCCGTATCCATATTAATTAAACATACCATTGATTAGCAAGTATTTAATGATATATCTCCGATTAGGTGTCGCAGGAAATGACCCGGACGAGACTCTCTGCCCCTATTGACGTACATGTTACTATTTATAGTCAACTGACCTTGACCATGGCAGCTTCCACAGCGCAGTCCGGCTCGTCGTATTGGTCAATGATGCCAGCAGTCAAGTAGGCCATACTCTCCATAGCGTAGGTGGTCAGAGCCAGCTTAGCAAACTTCTCCTGTCATAGAAATTAATAACAGCCAATCAGCAGTTAAAACAGTGGGTCATGTGATCAGCAATCTTCCAGAAGAGGAATAGAGTTATCTTCCAACTGTTCAATTAGCACTCTTCTGTTTTCGGAAGACATTTTTTTGTCTTTAAGATATCAAGTGGAAGACGAGCACGATCTTGCAAGCATGTTTTAAGTTAGGAAGAGCCAACTTGCACCATCAGAACATGAGCACTGTCATTTTAACAGCATCTTCAGGAGAGTGAAATCACACCTGCCTCAGGAAGCAGCTTAGTTATCTTTACAACATGACACAGGTGTGAGTGGGCGATACAGCCATTCCAAAGGTTAAAATGTGGCCCAGCCAAGATGGAACGTCCACTACAATCTTATCCCTGCTGGATGCCACAAAAGCTGCCCGAAACACTGCTATAGATTACTGTAAATCAGGAAATTAATGCGTCACTAATTTAATGCGACCTCAAGCTTTTAGAAATAAATGCGACAACAATTAAATGCGATCGACCAGGCCTCTATTCATGTTTTACCCGAACCTACCTTTCATTATTTTCCATAATGCGTAGGAATTAAATGCGGTCATAAGCCAATCGCATCTTTCGCATTAATATCCTGCTCGGATTAATTTCCTGATTTACAGTATTGTCTATTTGATGATATAATTGCCAACATATTTCGAACGATCGCACCATCTTGAAGTTTAATTAATCAAAAATGTCTGTAAGCTATTTTATTGGTAACTATTATATTTTCATTCAATATAATTCAATGGATTCGAATCTTTTGTGAGGTGACTGCACAATACCCGTAGTGATCCCATACAATTGTATAATGCATCACAGCAGATAACAGGCTTTCTATCCATTCAAAACAGACCACAATGTCTTTCAGTGTGGAAAACTGTCCTATTGTCAAAGAAAGGCAGTGTTAAGAACGTGCGAACGGAATTGTTCGACGTTCTGGGAACTGTGAATTCCAAGACACCCACACCGAATATCAGTAACGTGTTTGACGTAGCCAATGGCAGGAATGAATTTAAGAGCGATCTCTTGGACAGATGGGCTGTGGAAAACCACACGGAGGTTAGTTCTTGACCCTTAACAACAAGCAACTGTTATAGTTCCTGAGCGTTGACAACAGCAACTGCTAGTCTTGACTCTTGACAACAAGGAACCTGCCACTATTTCCGAATTATTTTACCTCATGTTTTAACTTGAACGTCACTTACGGTTTTAGTTCAACCACGCTCTCAAAGAACTCTGGACATAATTATATTTATAGCTCGAAGTTGTAATTGATCTCGATGCGAGCTAGATATTTCTTGATGCTTTATATCAGGGCCACGTTGTTCAGAACAGTTGTAGCTACAAATGATTGCAAGTAATATTTTAGGGACTGGCTACAAGTGTAAGTCTGATTATCGCTGCAATAGTTTTAGCTAACCATATTCTCAAATATTGCAAGTAATCAAGTGTAGTTGTTCTGAGCTACGGGGCCGTCTACATTTTATTGGCAGATCAAACTGTGCGTGTTTAACAAGCATGGGGATATTCTATGGTACGTCACTTTGGACGGGTTTGGTACGGATTTGACCAACTGGCTCAGAGCCAGCAGAATTGAAGGTTCATCGGACAAGTTTGTCATGACACTCTTCAGCCAGCTCGATCTATCGTGAGTCATTTTAATTCGCCTCAATATCCTGAACGAGCACACACACACGCACGCACGCACACACACATACACACACACGCACATACATACAAACATAAACACCCAACACGCACACACGCATACGCACATACATACATACATAAACATATGCATGCATATCCCTATCGTTTTTTATATACACTAGTAACTATTTATTTGCAAAGTCTTCCGCGATTCCTGGTCATGAACAGCCAACTTACTTAAATACTAGCTGAACATGTGTGTTTTTCTAAAAAAATTGTTTCATATTGTACTGCACTGTATCTGCTCTTCTGTATAGATTTAACAGCACTGGTGTCCGTCTAACCAGAACGTCTAACACATTCGGCTGGTTGTGGGTAGACAACATGGGGATAGGAGGAGGTACACGGATCATGTTCTCCACATACAACTCCAAGAAGTATCCAGACGGTATGCTTAATAACTGCACTACATGTGGATTTATACAACCCATGGTGTTAAGAATGAGCAATAAGTGCACACTGATTCATTGACCGGGGATAATAATGTGGCGCTTTGAGCATATACATTACTGGTTGGATTTGCCGCATTATAAGTAGCCATTATTATTACTGACTGCACCGGTAAAGAGATTCTTTAGTGCCATTGTGTACGAAAGGACTTTTTTTGTCTTGCATTAATACGTTCCCTTTGTGCCTATTGTCTATTATATCATATGTAAAGTGAACTGAGCACGGTATAAAGGAGTAAGGACAAGATCTATTCCCAGTGCTTTGATCAATGTATGCTTCAATATTTGGTAAATTGCTACATATCTATATACTAGTATTATAAGTTTACTGTTCTTAAAGCGGTACTCTCGGTATTTGCTCTTCCACGTACGCCGCTTCAATATTTGGTATATTGCTACATTAAAAAAAATATTGGGGTTTAGAGTCGCTTTCAAGATTCTTTCACTTATATCACGGCTTGTCAGTTTTATGGGAGGAGGAAACCCGCAACATCCGTAGCGCTGAATGTTGCAGTAAAGCTGCGAGCATCGGCTGGTACTGACAAGACCAAGGATGATAGCTATATTGTCACTCTACAGACAGCACATCGTATAAATATCGCGTCAGAAAGGTAACTTCCGCGAACATTGATGTCGAGCCCCCGGGGCTGGATTTGAACCTGGAACCTTTGGCTCCGAAGTCCAATGTTATACCATTGCGCTACCATCCGCCCCATTTTGCTACATCATATCGTACATACCAATCATGAATAGAAGTAAAGGAATCAAATGATATGGCTGAAATATGGCAATCTTGAGGTATGTTGAGACAACGTGTTGGTTACTATAGTTTGGGATGAAATGCATTGCCACCCCATTTCGTAGATTATCTTAATAAATACTTCATGAAAAAAAATATGTTGTACAACCTAACCAAGATGTCTGCACACGCACACGTGCAAATTGAGCCTTTTAGTCTGTTCCGTCTTTCTGATGTCGTCCTCTGCATATAATAATATTTGCTCAAAATATTTAATGATAGTTGTATGAACAGCTTTGGTATTAATGGTGCAAAATAAAGAATTTTAAAAATGTAGTTAGGTCGTATAAATTAAGTTCTTGATTGTCATTCTATAAATTATTTACCGAGATAGGGGAGTCAATGCATTTGATGCCAAACTATAGTAAAGCGTTCTTCCAATAATTAACCCTAGTCGTTCATTCATCGGAGTCTTAGCCATTACTGACTTCTCTTATGTTATGCGTGCATTTAGCATTGATTTTATAGGATTATTGCTAAATGTAAGCATGATATTCTGTTCGAAATGCTCAGCTGAATTGTGTTACTTTTACAGGTTTTATCCCTATAACCAACGCCGTTGATATGAACAACGCCAAGAACCCGACCCACACGTTTACATTGAATTCCGCCGCATGGTGGGGGGTAAGGATAAATGCTTGCATACTCTTGAAAGACGATAATATTAATTCTGATTAATATTAGACAGAATTACCTGTCAAAATATACTATGGATTTCATGTTATTCATTCGTGCAAAGATAAAGGCATGTTATACGCACATGGTTAGATAGTCGAGCTAAACGTGCAAAGTACGTTCACTTTCTAGATATTTGCATGCGTATCGTCTCTTTTGTATGGTGTCACAGAGGTCAGAATGGGAACATGATTGACACCCATTGACAATGTCAAGCTAATTGGAAAGGAGTATAACGGTATTTAATTACTAATATAGTCGCATTCCCTTCTACATTCGGAGTATTAAAACAATCGGAAATCTATATGCATGTATCCAACAGCACTTCTACTAATAATTATGTAATTGCGAACAAGGGGAGTTCTTTTTTATTTTTTTTCCATTCAAATGTTAACTTCCGGTAGGTGTATTTATAGTCCTTGTCAAAGACGTTTCATGGCAATTTTTCAAAAATTGTGAAGAATCATAAACAATCGAAATAATTGCCACGAAACGGCTTTTACAAGGACTAGTGTATTTAGGGCTACTATTGTCAGAGATGGTATCAGAGATGCAAACTCATTCATACCACCTGATTCTCGCTCGAATTTGGAATACGTTTACCATTGATCATAATAATTTAGGTTACTCCAATAACAATTAGAGAATAACCCACGAGATACGAGTGATTACGAAAAATATGTCCCGAGTGAAATTAATGTTCACAGTTCCGAGCTTCAGCAAGGAACTTTGAACATTAATTTCACGAGGGACATATTTTCCGTAACCACTCGTATCGAGTGGGGTATTCTAATTATTCAAGATAATCATTTTAATGTAATAAACCATTTAAAACTGCCGACAAACAGCTTTATCGATAGGGCGAACTAGCAGTCGAAAACGTGTACATTTCACCTAAGCACGAGAAACACAAAAAGACGAGACGTAATCAACACTGTTGATTATGGAATCGGTATTACACAGCAGACATCCACCACGTATATTGAATAACCATACTTTACTACTCGTACATCCCTTAAACATTAAAGCCTGTCTTAGTATTCTATTCTATACTATTATACTACTACTGATCTCATCACAGATTGTATTTATAAACACCAATGCTTCAAGTATTTCCTTGAGCTATGCAAGCCCCTGTCACCAGCGCATTAAACATTAATATTTCACTTGTGTGATATTTATCTCCCCGAGAAAATAATCAGGCCACAAGAGAGGTAGACAACCTCTACAGGAACAGTGATTAATTTTGCAACAAAGAAAAATGAACAAATTAGGGTGGTAGGATAATTCGGACATAGACTGGACATGGCTTCGGGAGAAAAATATAATAATAGATATACCATTTAATATGTCTATTCCCTTACGTATGGGTTTGTATAATACCTACGCCCATACTAAGTAACTTCGTTAAATAAAGAAATTGTCATCTAGAGTCGAATAGTATTTTGATGTACTTGATAATATAACATTTGTGATTATTGTCAATTTGTTTTAATAATTGTGTATGCTTGTATGTGCGTAGATTACATTGGTATTTTCATGTTTTTCAAACTGAAATCTGGCACAAAGTTACGAATTTGTTTCCCCTGTAAGTTTCCAGTGGAAGGCTATTTGAGTGCAAAGCCGAGCTGAGAATGAAGTCTTATTCAATAAAGTTTCGTAATCTCGGGTTTTAGTACATTATTCATTAATAGTAACAAATTGTGTAGTTTTTACAATTTTAAAATTTCTCTAAATACCAATATATATTTTTGGGGGAATTCTAACTTATCGTTTGTTGTTCTATTTTGATCTTTAAAATAATTAATCCGTTGTAACAACTCACACAGTCATGTTTTATATAATTTCCTCTTTATTGAAAATAATATTATTCTGCTCCGTGCAACTACATGTATTCACGATCCATCTCAGTACTACTGCACGCTGGACAGATCGATGTCCTCTCATCTTGTCAAGTAAAACGACTTCATCTTGTCAAGTAAAACCGACTTGTCAACATTGTGGCTAGCCCTTGTGCACGGTGCATTTTCTCCCAATTATCCCACGATCATCAATACCAGTAATTTATATCCGCAAAATTTACATAATTATCCCCGAGAATGAACTCAAACCATAGGGTTTGGTAATATACGCAGAGGAGCTTTATGCAGTGCGAAGCGAAACAAGATAAATGTTTCATAAACGCCATCGAAATCTCTCAACGTAATACGTACGGAACATGATCTTACGACTTGACATTGTCAGTAACCACGGTAACGTCAGCGAAGGATTCGCTTGTCTGCGAACTATTGATGAGAGATGTCGGTGAAGGAAGTTAAACCTCTATGATGTAGTTGCAACTTGTCTTATTTGGCGTCAGTGTGACCTGGGGCCCGTTCCACAGAACAATCGTAACGTTACGAGAGTCGTAACTCCTATACTTTAACATGGAGTTGCTAAGGAGTTACGACTCTCGTAGCGCTACGATCGTTCTTTGGAACGGGGGCCAGCAGACCTACAGAACAATCGTATTGCTACGAGAGTCGTATAGGAGTTACGATTCTCGTAGCGCTACGATCGTTCTTTGGAACGGGGGCCAGCAGACCTACAGAACAATCGTATTGCTACGACAGTCGTATAGGAGTTACGATTAGCGTAGCGCTACGATTGTTCTGTGGAACGGGGCCCCTGACAATGAACAGTACTCTGACAATGTTCCCACGTCCCACCAGTGGGCTGATTAGTCTCTTTAATAGCAACGAAACTGACAGTGATGTCTGGAGAATCGCTGAAAGAACGCCTGGGTGTATATTGGAAATGAGAGCATTTATAATAATATCTCGTAATGTTATACTAATTAATGGTATTAAGTGTGACAATAACAACCGTGTTACTGGAGAAGTACACAGCCAAGAATTGTGAATATTAGGCTGTCTGAAAATGAAATACCGGTATTGAAATGACACCAACATTGAAAGCAATATCAAGAAACTAAAGGAAACCGACTGTAACCATTTTAATTTGGATAATAGTACTAGTATTAATATTTACTTTCAAATATGAAAAAAAAACATATTGTAATTAACTCAGTTCCATTGACTTATTCGTGGTTTATAGTGGGACATAAAATCCATGCATATTTTTTTCTCAGTTTATCATTCACATGCCGGTTTTTTGGTAGTTGTTTTAGTTTGTTTTGTTTATTTTCTTTTTCTATTTATTAATTCATTAATTAATTAATTTAAAACTATTGTTAAATACCAACACATTATATTTAGTAGTAGTTACTAGAATGTTATGGCAAGGATCTAAAGAACCATTCAACACCTATCCCTCGTTTCACGGCGTCCTCCTAAATTTAGGAGCTCCTAACTTTATGATCTTGGACCACAGATTACTAATATCCTCCTCAAATCAAAATGGCTAGCTGTATTTCGATGATACATGTATCCCAAACAGTCTAAGACAAGCTGCAAACGTAGGGCAGAGAAAATTACCCGTGTAATATTATATTAGCAGTAATCATGGTAGTGTTCTATTAGGTTGTAACGTAAACTCGTAATATCTGTACCGTCGAGTTGGCACTTTCCCACACCAGTCATCACTCATTCTGTAACCAGCGTTGTGTTCTCTTCGCGTATAATGTAATAATTACGACGAGAGAAATATGGTGGAATTGAATACAAATATTTCTGATTAGTTATTACATTTGATATGATTTCTATTAGTTTTTAAATGTGAAAAATTGCCTGGAAAGAGAGCCTGTCAAATTACCAGAATATTATATTAACACGTCGGTGCTAGTTCAAAGAGGTAAGGTGTGATTATTTATGTGATGGTTAGTAGGGTGATTGTGTGAGAATGTGTTCGTATATATTGCCCAAATGTTTATGGAGATGGAGTGTAGTCTTCTGTGTGTATTATACAGCTTTGTCGATTTGAAAATTGGTAATTCTATTGGCCAATCTTGCTTTGGAATTTGGTCACGTGACCCAATGAATGGCACAATGAATGCTAATGACAACATTCATTCCTAAAATGTATATGTGTATGTATGTTCTATAATTAATCTATTTTAAAAATAATTTAGTTCCGTAATGTAGCTTTAATTAATAATATCACTTAAGCGTTTTCATTTATAGTTTAACATGAACATTTCCTTTACTTGCAGTTTCACTGCGTCTGTATAGACCGAGTGTTAAAATCGTGTTAGTAATTAGTAATCAATCCTCCAGCTTCTGATACTAGAGCATACAGTACGATTGTACTGCTTATAATGATAATATTTCATTCTATATTATACATATGCTACATTCATTCGTTGGTTATAATCCCAAGCTAACTAATTGATCAATTATATGACCCATGTCAATTCTAATTCAAGCCGAGTAATAATGGTTTTATTATTCTACTCATAAATAGAAGGTTCGCAAGACACTGGGGATATCGGGGTCAATAGAAGACTAAGATGGCCAATGCATTGAAAACCAATCTGAGCCTGATGAAAAGGCCGCGTGCATAATAAACAGAGGTGTCTTGTAGCCTGGACTGTAGGACCAGCACAATTGCATGCATCTCTGTTGGACTTGAAATTCCTCGGCGGCTTGTACAAGGGCTAATTTCGTCATCACGATGAAGTCGCCGGATAATTGCTTGCTTGCTAGGTTCACAAGCCTGGCCCATGTGCTTAAAGCCTTTAAAGGGACGCGCCAAAATGCCTCATAAGACGCTATAGTATCACCATCGCATTGAATTCACTTGAGACCGCACGAGCCAAGACGATACAATCCACTTGTATCGTGCAGTCGAGGGTCGCTGTTCTGATGTTTTGAAAAATCATTTGGCTTGTCGAGTGACGGGGAGTGTAGAGAGTTAGAGAGAGTGAGAAAGGAGCGTAGGATCAGTTCGGACGAGAGCCCAGCTGAGAAAAATCGAGACTCGACTCGCCGGGGAATCACCAGGGATTAATCACGAGCGCGATGATACAAGATTTTCCACACGCCTCTTGATGATCTATAAATCCAATTTGTACGAGAAATCACGAAGAATTATTTTACGAGTGAGAGAGACATCTTGGACGCGGCTATGTATAAGTCCACGTGGAATGCGGCTATAAACATCTCCTGTGATTGTTGAATAAATAGATGACCCTGATTACATAGGAAAATCAGATTGTCAGCCCCTTGTGTCATCATAAAGCAGTAATCTTATTAGTTACCGCCACTGTGTATTGACCTCATTAATTACTGGCGCTAAATTCTATTTGCATTTAAAATTTCGGTCGTGTTGGATTTATGATAGATGTATGATTGTATGTGGTGTGAATGTGATTGTCTCTCTCTCTCTCTCTCTCTCTCTCTCTCTCTTCTCTCTCTCTTTTATTATAGCACTGGTTTGGTTAAGACTGACATACGGTACCTGTAGATAATGTATTCAGCATTAACATTTCGTTGGGTTATGGATGGGGGGGGGGGTCTATTTTCATTATTTGTTTAGGTAGGGATTTAGCGTGAAGGGGGGGGGGGATCTATTTTCATAATTACATTTGTTTAGGTAGGGATTTAGCGTTCTAAGTAGAGGGTACAGCACATCCGAGTAAAAACTAATCGTACTAGTGATTCAAGGATTGTAAAACAATGCCAGCTTTCTTGTCTTCTATTTAGAGACGGATTCGACACAACCGGATATCAAAAGTTAATGAGCATTAAACCACAATGTTCTCTAGTTTCCAATATTGTTGTTGTATTTACTACTAACATCACATTTCTATAACTATAACATTTCCTTTATGAGCTGTCTATATTAAAAATGCAATGCCCAAATGGACATGTACTCATGTTTTCATGTAACCGACAAATATTGCACCATTTCCAGCTTCCTGCTAGCTTCTACAGCTATCAATCACCACAAACATAACGTTTGATTACTATTCATTAATTATTCACAATTATAATCAATAGAGCCAAATTTGGCACTTAACGGCCATCCAAGCACGACCGTGATTCGGCTCCCGTCGACCATGTCCATTAGCAATATCTGATGGACACGTTGAGAGGGAGGAATATGCACTAGTTAGTTGCTACAGTGCGATTCTTGACAAAATAGGCGAATTACGTTTACCATCAAGCAGAAGGTGAATGAATGAATTAGTGCTTTACGTCGCAGTGGGAATATTTCACCCATACGCGACTACGCAGTAGATATACTAGCTCTAGCAGACACAACCTCGGTGTCACTGTTATACGTAAACGTCACTATGTATACTGCTTCAGGGCTAGACTTGATTTGTGTAGCAATAGCAACACGCACCATTTACCTGAGTGTCTATTTTCGAAACGTTATTACGATTTTCTTAGCCTAAGAACGTGCGTAACGTAACATTTCCATAGCCCTACTGTACGAATCTTTAATAGTGTGTACGATCTGAGGAACGTTTCGAGAATAGGCCCCCTGATGTTTGTTTTCATGGATCAATTGTACCCATACCATCATATTTATATGATACTAGTATAATAGACTATATATCATTTCACAACCATTTCAATTATATTTGAAATACAATCGTCAATACGAAGATACTTTTGCTAGTTTCCAATCACTGTCATGTATTATCTGTCATCGATTCTAATGTACATGTATTATGAAGACAGTTTCCCTCGTTCAGATTATTATTTCTACACTAAAGATTTGATTGTGATGATCTTAAAGCAAATGCTTCCTTCAGATCTAAGTCAAATGCAAAGTTTGTCAGCTCTAGATTGATACCGTACTGCTGTAAAACTGTAAAAAAAAATGTCTGGGAAGTCTCTTTTACATATACAAGTACTTGCCTATTAAAATCAATATCCCAAGAGTACCAAAATGTGATTGTTGTTCGATTACGAATAAATGATAGAATCTCTCTCTCTCTCTCTCTCTCTCTCTCTCTCTCTCTCTCTCTCTCTCTCTCTCTCTCTCTCTCTCTCTCTCCGGTTGGTGTATTCCTTGACTATAGTATTCATTGGATGTCATTTGTATGGTTATCATTTATTCCACATAATTAATATATGTGTAATTATTTCCGGCATATGTATTGACTTGGTAGCCTAACATCATTCTGGCTAGGGATTTCCGTTCAATCCGAAT
>JAUTBT010035409.1:0-18131 GCA_032361225.1 Lepetodrilus schrolli
CGTTTGACCCAATTCTTGGTTTATTTGATTGTTTATTTGATTGTTCTACCATTGTGATGTCATGCTGTAGATATCGCATGATGTGACATTTTTCTTCTTTAATGACTTTAAATTGATATTTGGTGATAAATAGAATCTCACCCTCATGTCTTGGAATATCAAATATATAAAAACTCGTTGATGAAAGTTATTAAATCCGAGGCTTTGCAGAGGATTTAATAACTTTCACGACACATGTTGATATATTTGATATTCCAAGACACCTGGGTGAGATTCTCTATTTACAATAATACTGTTAATCAGTCATTGGAACTAATTTCATTCTAATAAATATCCTAATTAATGTCCTTCCAGAAACATGGCCACAAGGAGGACATCCTAACCGTCGCCCAGTGTCCTCCCAACCTGCTAGCGACTGCGAGTTACGACGGTGAAGTCATCGTCTGGAACATGGTGTCTGGACATATCTTCTGCCACCTCATCCCTCCCCCGCCACCCAACTACAAGGACCAGTCATGTATGCTTGTTTTTATTTTATTTTATTTTAATTTTAAATTTTATTTAGGCAATAGTTATTTGATTCCCTGGGTTACGAATATTTGTGTAAACATTTTGGGTTGGGTAGTCGAAAAAAATTAATTAAAATAAAATTAAAATAATTTGATGTTTTGGCCAGCCAGTCGGGCCAGTCAGTAATTGGAGATTATAGTTGATACAAAATAAATATAATTGATCAATAAAATTGTCAACAATGATTATAAACACCTGTATACATAAAGTATTCTTATTTGAATCCACAATATTTTCCAAGTACTACTTATTAATAGCAGTAATTATTGAAAATTATACATTTGTTATATAATATGTATTGGAATGTTCTGCGTATTTCTCTGTGTAGTAGTGTATACAGGCATGGCAATTTTTATGTAGAGCCACAGAAATATGCCAATTTATTTATCCAGGGGTAATAATTTTTCCACTGTACTTGACGTGGGAACTGCAGCCCCAAGGCTTATTTTCTGCTGAAATCACAATTGCCTGTTGCCATGTTTGTGTATAGAAAGCTGTTCTGCATGTCTTGCAGTGGATGGGGACCTGAGTATCAACGAGGTTCTGTTCCTGCAGACCAGAGCCTACCACAAGAACGCTGGCTCACTGGTGAGCAGTGGACCCAGAGGGAACATCCATATATGGAACGTCTTCCAGGGAGGAAAACTCATGGCACAGTTCCCAGGGGTATGTACAGAACGTGACATGTCGGCTTCTTTTGGAACCTAATTGTGAGGGCGGGTGGTAGCGCAATGGTAGAACATTTGAACTTCGGAGCCAAAGGCCTGTGGTTCAAATCCCGTCCCGGGACCACAGCATCAATGTTCACGAAAGTTACCTTTATGATATGATATTGATAAGATGCACTGTCTGTACGATGGCAATGCAGTTAACATCCTTGGTCTGTCAGTACCAGCCAGTGCTCACAGCTTTACCTCAACATTCATCACTATGGATGTTGTGGGATTCCTCCTGCCCTAAACTGACAAACTGTGATAAAAGGGAAAGAATCTTGAAAGTGGCTCTAAACCACAATTCAGAAAAAATAAAAAATAAAAATACTCTCCGTTTAAACTATCGTAAATTTCTGGCTCGAGTTCAACAAAGCAATCCTAGCACTATGATATGGCACTATGAGATGGCACTATTGTGAGATGATACTATGAGAGATGTAACTCCCTATACATGTAAATTTCGAGTTACGACTCTCGTTATGCTATGATCATACCATGGAAAATTATTCTATTTGCAAATTTCTTTATTCAATTTACATATAAACCAAAAACAAATTCTTCATTTTAACAAAAAGAAATTCCATTTGCAAACTTCTAGTATTTATATGTGACTCATTCATTATTATATTGAAGATGAAAAACAAATCTCTGAAAATAATTCTGTTTGTCAATTTGTTTAGTAATTTTCGTTATTTAAATTTTGGACGTTGCAGTCTCACATAGCAGGCAGTATGGTGAGTGCTATGGTGGTAAACAAGGCCAACACACGTCTATTCAGCTGTGACAGTATGGGCTTCATCTCAGTCTGGGATCTCCAGGAATACTGTGTCGACGCTCCCAGCGACGTTCCGCCCGAACGTGAGTCACGGCATTCTGACCTTGGATTCCGAGTAACATTCGGACCTCAGACTTCGGATTCAGTGTCACTTTCATACCTTCTGACCTCTGATCTTTGATTCAAAGTCCAACCTAAAATTCCCAATGATTTAGTTACCCTTGGGAAATCTTTAATTTTTCAGTCTTCTACTAAAATACTATCATCATGAGCACTATTGCTCAAAATGAGCAATGAACTACCCCTGACATTTTCCACTTTGTACAGATATATTTTACTGTTTATATTTGTGAAAAGAGTCCCACTGCTATGTTAAGCAAAATGTCACTAAGTATTATTCTGATTTCTGATTCTCCTATTCATTGTCATCCCTACATTCTTGGAACAGTGGGGTCCAGGACATGCAGTCTATTCCCCAGATACGTACCCAATTCCCAGCAATCTGATTGACTCACGTGGTTAGGATTAGGGCTAAGAAAAATATTTTATTCATGTTTTGGGTCATGTGAGCCAATCAGATTGCCAGGAATTGGGTTTGGGTCAAGTATATAGACCGTAAGTCTGGGTCCAGTTCCGGGTCTTGGGAATAGATCTCACCTCTTGGAACCTGCTAAGCATCAGCCCTGGTGTCTTATTCCAGTGGTGTTGTCGTGGCGCGGTCACGTGGCGAGCATCAACGACTTCAACCTGGTGGAGGAGCACAAGGTGCTGTTGACGGCGTCCGTGGACTGCACGGTCCGGATGTGGACAGTTGATGGGCACTACATAGGTGAAGGACAGAGAACTGCAGTTCTGACAAGAGTTAGACAATTCTGGCAAAAGTTAGGCAGTTCTGACAAGAGTACCAAATAAATATGAGTCTTCAAGATGGGATTAATACTAGAATGAATTATCACAATCCTGTTTCATCTATTTGGGTATTATTTTTTATAGTTACAAAGCAATAATTTACAACACAATTTTGCAATTCTCCCACCACTACAATATTTCTAATTCAGATTTTGTCTATTTTACCGCGCCATTTGTATTTTATAATTTACTTTCTATGTATTAGCACATTCTGTTGAATTGATATTTTCAAATCAATGGAAATCTTCTGAAATGTTTCAGAACAGTTTTACTGATCGAATGCAATACACTAGCAGCCATTTTGTTTATTATTTGAACAGGAACATTCGGCCAATCGGATCCCTGGGACCTGTACAACCCTGCCACCTACCAGCATCCCATGGTTCCCTACGATGTCCTCATCGACCCCAACAGCCTGCCCAGTCACCCACTCCTTGGCAACAAGCAGGACGCCCACAAGATTGTCCACGAGGACTCCACACAGGGCTCTGATGATGACAATGTAAGGAGTTGTCCTGAAGTGTTGACAGAATATTATTAATTATGGGTTTAAAGGGAATAATAATAATAGTAATAATAGTCATAATGGCTATAAGAATAATAGTAATAATAGTTATAATAATAATAATAATAAAAATAATAGTTATAATAATAATAGTAATAATAATAATAGTTAGAATAATAATAGTTATAATAATAATAATAGTAATAGTAATAATAATAATAGTAATAATAGTTATAACAATAGTTATAATAATAATAGTAATAATAAAAGTAATAATAGTAATAATAATAGTTATAATAATAATAATAGGGACAATGATAATGATAAAGAATAATAATACCAATAATAATAATATAGTATGAATGAATGAATTAGTGCTTTACATCGTAGTGGGAATACTGTATACTATGAAATTTCCGAGGTTGGAAATTATCGAGGTATTCAAGGTTAATTAGTCAGCCTCTAAATAATTCAAGCCACAAATTTTCTTTACACTGTCAGGTTAAAAAAGAAACTATCATGCATGAGAGGCTCATGTGCATTAATATAAATATAATTTTGACATATCTGTTTCAATATTGAAATAATGTATATATACAGCTAATCATCATATATTTCAAGCAATCCTCGAAACCACTTTAGTCATTTAACCTCTAATTTTCCCAACCTCAAATTTCCTGGTATACGGTAACAATATTAATAATGATAATGATAATAACAAAAATGATAAAAATGTAGCCATGCAATATTAATATGTATTTTGATCTTTGGGAGGGTGGATGTAGAATATTGGTAATTCTTTTGGGCATTTTTTTTTGCGACTATGTATGCAGTGAAAATCCAATTTTGTGAACTAACTATTATTTCAGGAATATTTCCTCCTTCGTGTACAGTACTTTACAGAATTAAGCAGTTTTAGAAGGTGTGGTCTATTCCCTGGACCCCAATTACTGGAAATCTGATTGGCTCACGTGGTTAGGCTTAGGGAAATATTTTATTCAGATTTTGGGTCATATGAGCCAATCATCAATTGCCAGGAATTGGGTCCGGCTCAAGTAAATAGACTGCAAGTCTGGGTCTAGGTCTGGGTCCATTTTAGAAACCTTGGTGGCTCTTTATTGTGTAGAAAATACATGTATTTCTACATTTTTTACATTTCTTGTACTTTCTTTAATCATTACAGACTGAGCAACCCCCCAAGCCGACTCTGTTGATGTATGGTAAGAAACAATTCTACGTAGATGACAAGACCATTGCACAGCAACTCAAGCAAAAGCCTTTCGCAAAAGGCACAGGCAAAAGGTAGTAATTTTTCTTCACCCTATTTTTACATGTATTTAACTTTATATTATTTGATCCAACACTTTATCGTAAATCTTTTTACATCATCATTTCCAGACCCCAAGATTCCGAAAAGTTTTTTTAGTACAAATTTCATACTTGGCGATAAAAAACAAAATACAATATGAAAATACTAAAACCAGTGGGACATGTGGTAAATTTAGCTTGTGGCCCAATATACATGTGTAGACAAATCAAATGTACATACATTCAGGTAAAAATATGTTTCACCATTATATCAACAAATTGTGATTGTATGCTTCTTCCAAAATATTTGAAACGTGTATTTTCCCAATAATATTAGTGAAGCCAGTCTTCATGTTTGTCTGCTGAACGTTGCAGGTTACGACACGAGAAACTGAAAATGGTGAAAGTTGACCGCGGGGGTCCCAGCGAATATCACATGTTGAAGACCTACAACCTTGTGGAGACACCTCAACCAACACCACCTAAAACACACTACAACAAAGACGACCCATTTAACTTGCTATTCATTGATTAGATTGTATGTGATATCTGTGGATTGCGTTTTTACATTTGCTCAGTATACAGGGTGCATTCTATCTTTTTATATACTGTATTGTATACAAGAGAGATTGCATGGTTTCAGAATGTGATACTTATATTTAAATGTGATACGAAAACATTGTCTCAAAATATTTCGATTCATGGAATTCCTCAATGAATATTATTTTTAACGTTACATTTTTTCAATATTTATGTTTTTCATATTATTAACAATTGGAAACCTTTTCCAAACTTTTGTTATTTCATCAGTATTATGAATTTTAAAAGGTTTTACCTCCTTTTTTGGTTATAGAAAAAAAAAGTATATAAAACAGTGAATCTAACTAATTATGTAGATACTTCATTTTAGCTGTATCATTGTGTTTTGGGTACCTTTTACTAATCACATGGAATTTGTGAAAAGTCATCATATGGAGTATTATTTGTACATATAAAACATCAAAATTTATATTTGGAAGTTTTTATCTGTTGATCATGTAATTTCATGTGTGAATGCTCTTCAGTGTGAAGGTTTTCTGATTGTTGTTTAATGATCATGAATATTGACCAATCAGAGATCATGAATATTGACTCTCGAATATTGACCAATCAGAGATCATGAATATTGACCAATCAGATATCATGAATAATGACCAATCAGAGATCATAAATATCTATACTACATCCAATCAACTACAGCTTTGTCATGCTGCGTTCTAATTGGGTTTGTTTATTACTGTTAATAAAGGTGTTGTTAATTTTCATGTTAATCATGTTTGCTGATTGTGTGAGGTTCTTTTAACAAAATGTGACATTGGATTAAATTTATAATGAATTTATTCACTGTGATTGTTTTGTGATCGAAACTAAAATATTTGTAAATATTTTTTGAGATTTGAATACTGGAAAAGAATCCAATGAGCACTTTGTTTACATGTGAATGATTGTTTTACTATAAAGTTGCTGTTGGTATTGAAATATTGTTTTAATCTTTGTTGGAATGTAATCTGAAGCTGTGATCTGAAGTGTTGGTGCAGGTTGGTGTATTATTTAGTAAAAATATCAAGTTTATTTCTGTTTCTCTGAAAGGGCTTTTTTTTTTCCTTAAATAATTTATGAGATACATTTATTAAGAAAATGAAATTATCTTTTCTCTTCCATGTAATTATTACATGTTTTGCAGGAATATTTATGTTTGTCAATAATCAACTGGCCCCAGTTTCATGAGGGCCTCCTAAAAGTCCTAAAAGTGATCACCTTGTAACAAGTGTTTTAGGACAACGTCACAAGTCTTATCCCTTCCTAAATCGACATCTAGCCTACGAGATGATAAACTGGGTCATAAAATTAGGATGTGAAAGGGATATGCTATTAGTCCAGGCATAAAGTTTTGGCACTTTCACTAATAGCAGGAAAGGATGTACCTTGATTTAGGCCCTGCCTTGACTAGGCCCTGACTACTGGTATGACACTTTCATGAAACGTAGATTTGGGTATTTATTATTTTAGTAGACCATGTGAATTCAAATACATTTTTCAATGGTTTCATTCCTTCTGCATGCAATATAAAAAATGACATGTCTTTCACTCATGGGAGTTGTAAATACAATCCACGACAGTTTAGGAATGTATTGTCCCAATCTTACCACGCTGCCAACTTTGTTTTATGTTTGTTGAGGAACTATTCAATGTTAATTTCATCATAGAATTCATCAGTCTCGTTTAAATCATATCTGAAACCGACGCTCAGATTATTTGGACAGGAGCTAGTTAAAGACTATTCAAATTTATTTTATTTCGATACTTACTCCAAAACACACTCAAATAGTCCCTTCTCAATTCCCTAGGTCAGCTTTATTTTGTTGTAAGTATCTCACAGAAATATAATATACATGGGATAATTTTCTACTTTTAAGTAGCAAAACTTGAAATCTGATTTTAGTCTAGATTGGAAATTAATAATATGATTGTAATTGAAAGTCAACCCTGAAATTAAACGAGAACAGTATTATATATATTAATGTACATAGGCCCTATTGAGAAAAGATTAATGAATGCTACATGTTTACCTACAACTCAATGGTTGGCTTCTTGCTTGGCTGTTACACACGAACATTGATTTATCATTTTACTAGAAGGCTATTTACTAGTATTCAATCTAATGTCTTTGATACTGTTTACCCCAAACCCATTATTAACTCGAATCACAATTGCATGTCACCAATCTCAAAATTTTGCAATAATTTATCCTTTCTTTTCATATTTCACAGTACAAGTACATATGTTCCTAGTCCTTGTCAAAGACGTTGGAACTAACTTTTTCGATTTTGTATATTTCTTTTACATTTTTGAGAAAATTGCCTAATATATCGTAGAGCTATTGTTTTCCAAAAATGTATTTAAAACATCATTAAAAATAAATAAAAAATATTGCCGCCAACATCTTCTGTCAAGGATTAATAGTTTCCTACATAGTACACACAAAACATATTTTGATGTAAAATTATATAGCTAATTCTGCTTCTTATAAATTACTGCTAAATTACTTCTGTATTATTTATCACTATATCTCCAAGATCTAATTAACCCTTCAGCATGGAGAGGGTTAAGTCTCATACCATAATTCAGACGTTTCTATCAAATCTAGTGTTTTATACATTCAAATACTTCCCGACGCCGTCCACTGTTAAATGTAGATATTCTTTTCTTGTTTCTTTTTCTCAGCTGCCATGATATATGATATATTGTTATAGATATTGTCATTGTAGCACCGCCATTTTGATCTGTACGAGTGTTTGTGACACAATGTAATGAATTTGGTTGCAAAGCAATAAACAGTATTATTTCTATGTATTTCTTTTCTGTATGTACCAGTATCGTCTCTAAGCACTGTTGGCTATGTTCTCCCAACAACACACACTCGCTACCCAGAACAGAACATAACAGAACAGAATATTATTTCTCAAAAATCACACACTGTGATATAGAAAACATTACATAATAGTTAGACATATACATAGAGGATCTCATATGAGTGGTCATATAATACTGAAATTATTAAACGAGTTGGCAAAACTGATATTATGCAGGCTCATTTTCCCAACGAGTTTAATAAATTGAGAAATATATGAACACGAATGTGAGATTCTATTTATCACATACATGTAACTGTAGAAACTATTATAATAACGATTTTAGTCACACACACTATATAGACAAATGTCTAGGGAACTTGGTTAAAGCACACAAACTAAATATAGTTCCAAGTAAATGTGTAAATATTAATAAATGTGGTTGCATATTTAATTGAAGAAATCTTTTAACTTTATTTTCAATACATTAAATCCCAAGTAGAAGCTCTAAAAGAGGTCCAAAACGACTGATATCCCGTATGAATACAATTATAAAAATCTATTGTGCTATTGCACTAGTGAAAATGTATTTATTTATAGCATGGGTTTATTGCACTCCCAAACTCCAATGTTATGTGATAAATATACTTATACCTATACATGACCATGTTTGATATGTCCGTTTATAGAGAATAATGGTTGGTTCACGAAAGGGGGCCAAAGGAGTAGAGGGACATTTTGCAGTTGTAACGGAGGACCGTGCCGATGCTACCAACAGCCAAATGGGTAATCCCTCTGGTAACCTATCTGGCCAAGAACATCTTATATCACAAGCCTACACAGTTTAAGAATGGGCTTACCATCATAAACAGAATTCTGAATTGGCCAGCATTTCATGAAAGGGTCGTTATGGTAGTCTTGGCGTAAGTCACGCAGATACGACGATCAGAGCTTCTCGGTCAGTTCCTGCTATAGTAAAAGCCTTGGCGTATGCCCTGATTTACACCTGGACTACAGTACGACCATTTCGTTAAACACAGGCCAGCACACGTTTTTTAAAGTTAATTTTCACGATCTCTCATCCATTATACGAGACCATAACCTTCTAGTAATGGTCTCGCATATAATATTACGATCGAGATCCACTTACAGCGCGTTATGGTCTCTTGGTGGATATGCAGAGCTTCATGAAAGAATACCGATACCTTTGTGATAGAGAATGCTTTCTCTACTACGATGCGGTTGAATTATGATGTATGAATTTATGGTGGATGTCGTCGTCATGATGAAGACTGGATGTTGATCCTCCTGATGAAGGCTGATGAAGAACTGATGTAAACGTAATGACGATTTGATGATATTTATTCTGTAGAGAAACACACGATGGCCACATAGACCCGAAGGTCTCGTGCTGACCAGGCTCCAGTTGCAGGACACTCTTGTATGTTACAATAGTTGTAGCGCTGTCTGATTCAGATAGCCTCCAAGACCTTCGTGCAACCCAATTCCAATTGTAGAAGACTACAATTGGACTTACAACTATTGTAGGGCTACAAGAGAGTCCCGGACCCTGTATGTACTCTGTGTTCTTAGTTATTGCTCTCTCTGTATCTTAATCTACGTGTCTGCTGTAGCACGCTGACCATTTTACAAAGGTTACATAATATGACATATATGTTAATAAATGCACACTGAGAGTTTATCAGGAATGATGCACGTACCGGTGGTAAAGAATTGATCGTTGACACTGTATGTCTGGAAGATGAAATAGATAAACCTTCCAGTCAGGCGATTGACAGAAGCTTGCTGATGGAAATTACGGTATACAATTAATATTGAACAATGGGCAGACCTTAATGAGCTCCAAATGAGATGACCGTGACATGTTTATCTAACTCCAGTTACGATACTAACTGTATTAACTTGTCGTTTGTAATGTGAAATAATTGTAAGAAAATATGATCAAAATTTGCTCTTTAACACCTTGGCGAAGAGTACACATATTGATCACAGAGGTGTGTATACCGGTATGGATGGAGGACAACCTGTGATAAACTCTCGTGATTTGCAAGTCTGAAGTTCACGTCAAGATAAAAGGAACATTTTCCCGACATCTCATTGTTTATCTGGTACGTTTATTGGATGGATGAAAAGCAGACAACTCATGACTGGATATCCACGAGATGGAGAACAGAGGATATACTAGTAGTTTATTGATATTTATATCCATATGTTCAGGTTGGTAAACTTATGTATGCATAATGCGTGAATAATTTCAGGACAAGAACGTGTCCCTTTTATTTCTTTCAATTTGAGTATAAAGGTTGACTATTATTAGGAGATTCCTATTGCTAATTTCCCGCGAGTCTATCGATGCTAGCCTGTGGGAATGTCATTTAACACGACAGTTATATAATGTTAGGTACACTTTATTGGTTTATCATATGACTGTGTCTAGCTCAACATTCCTCTAGCCTTCCCTGCTGACCATAATATATTAGGTGTATATGGGTATGATCAGCAGGGAAGGCTAGAGGAATCTCGAGCTAATTAATAACAGTCCTATGCATATACCTACATACAGCTAGGTGACATCTATCAGAAAGACAATTTTAATTACATTAAATTTAATACATGTATACAATATATAGAACTAAAAGTAAGTCCAGCTATTAGTGGAAATCAGACTTAGTACTGCGTTCCTAAATATAGATTGATTGAAGTGGAGGTTAATTTCAACTGTCTTTTGAAGGTTAAATGTCAAGGGATCCTAAATGCACACATATTAAATTATACATTTGTTTTTATAAACTAAGAAATAACTAAATGAAGTAACATTGAAAGCGGCTCTAGGCCACAATTCAACCAACCAATTTAGTTATAATAACGTAATTTAAGAATTTTACAGCAATGTTTTATTTATTAATTTTTAATATTCAACTTTCAATTCAATTAATAACATTTTAGAAATTATGTTTTAAAAATAACACAACATTAACGGTTTCTATAAAATATCAGCAACTACTATGTGAAATGCATTGGCACGTTAAGGAAAGGAAAATACATTCTTTCATGTAACACACATAATAGGCTATACCTGCAAATAATACTGTAATGTGGGGCATATTTAAGTTATTTCAACACCTGTAAACTGGACACTCATGTGTTGTGATGTTTATCCTTGTTTGTACCAGGCTAAAGGACGTCCGACCTAACACTGGGTGATATAAAATTATCACTGAACATTGATAACAAAGTGAATCAACTGAATGTCAAAGATATGATAAATGTCATTGTTTGTATCTAGTAGCTCTGAATAGCGGTATTTCCCCGTGTCTCAAATTCTTGGTGTCTCAAATTCTGCTCTCTGCTTGTGACATTTATTTTCAAGTGCACCTCGTGTAGTGCATGATCTTAGAAGTGCATGTATCCAGTTCCTGGCACACGGAATCATGGGAATGGAATTTGGATGAAGGGGTTGCGGGCGGAAAGCAATAGTCCAGTCAAATTAGCCCCCAAAAGGTCCGAACCCGGGACAAATGGCAATAGAAATGGTTTTAATGGTTTTGAATAAAGTAAACATTCGTGGTCTACCACCAAAAAAATGTAGGAGAATCGGATTAGGGGAAATGATATTTTTTGGGCTTTATATGGGGTATATATGAACAGTTTGTGGTCATAAATGAACAAATAATATTGTAACTGATCATTATAAAGACTTCTTTGTGGCTTTTGGGGACAGAAATATAGCTTAATATGAATACTCTATAGTACTACTATATGTATATAAACTAAGCTAAAAGAAATAAAATATGGCGGCCATACTACGAATTTTTAATAAATGTGTAGTTATAATGAAATATTGTAACTACTCCAAGAATATGGTCGTGATACACATTAATATGACAAAGAAACGATTAAATGTTATCACTATTATCATTCCATATAAAAATTAAATAGTAAATCACTGTATACTGCTCAAAGGTATTTAAGGAAAGTTTACAAGTATGATAATTTCAAGTGTGTAAAACGTTTCTTCAGCAAAATGCTGACATCATCAGGATAAAACATTGAAATAAGTATGTAGGAATGTAGGAATATATGGTGACAACAGCAGGCTGACGTCACACAGTAACAAAAGAGTATGATGAACATACGTACACATGGTATCTTAAAGCCAGTACATGTATACCCTACAGAATCGTTTCGGTGCCTAAACATATACCATATTTTAACACAATTGTTTCTCTCATAGCGATTTATTTCATGAAATGCTTTTAAAACAGTACATAATTATATTCTAGCGTGTCACCTATCTAATAAGACAAATAGTGTACTAATATAATGATTAGTCACTGAGTTATGCTACTTTGATCATGGCTGGGGTTAATCTAAAAAATACCAATTTGACGACAAATGATGCGTAACACATGTTCTATAAGATACTTTTTTTTCAGACGTATTGCAATTATAACATACTGAATTGTATGATAGTATACTAGTAATCTATATTGCATTGTTTTCGACCCAAAACTACTGAACTACGAAGTGTTAACAGTAGTTAATATACATATTTACAAATGACTGAAATCCCAATAAGCATTTTCCAGCCTAACTTCTAATAATCTAACAATTTTTAATATGGAATGTCCCAAAACAGTTAATAATTATATTCTACAACGATTCCCCTATTTGTTAACACCAAAGTCTTGTTTATATCATAATTAGTGACTGAGTTTGAACATGGTGGGGGACATCTAAAAAATACCAATTTGATGATAATTCTGCGTAAAGTCAGTTCTACAAAATTTCTTTAAAAACTATTTATACTATTACATACAAAATTGTATTATTATATCATAGCCATCGATATGGCATAGTTATAGGCCAATATCTATTTAATTACGATCTGTTAACAGTAGCTAATACATAGTTAACAACCACCAAAGTGTCAAAATAGCATTTTCCAACCTAATTAAATTACTATCTACTAATATTATAAGAACATACTAACATTATGATATAATATGAAAAATGTCATTACATATGTTAATTATATTCTATGAAGTGTCATCTTTCTCTTAACACCAATATTATTAATATCGTGATTAGTCGCTGATGTATACTAGTTTGAATTTGTCGGGTGCATCTCCAAAATATTAATTTTGACGTAAAAGTTCATTATTATGTTCTACAAATTGTATATGTGTAAAAAATATTTTACGCATATTTTGTCCAAAATAATATTTTTGAGATGCACCCCCTCAATGTTCAAACTAGTATATATCAGCGACTAACGGCCTGTGAGCATCAGTGAATGCTGTTTCACCATAATTTCATATTAAATTATTACATGTAACCAGGTTTGTATTATACAACCTAAATCCAACGAATACAAGCTAATGTTAAGTTGTTAAACCATATACTGACTATATAATTATGTTGTGTCCCTTTTGGGACTCCGTAGATTTCTTTTATCGTTAAATGGATGCCGAGCCCTCTTCATACTTCACGGATAAAAATCCACGCTAAATCTTTGTGATTCGTAAATATATCCGTGCACGTTATTTAATAGTGAAACATGACTTCTATTTTTTTTTAAATTGCTATAAATACACTGAGAAACACGTAATATCAACATGATTAGATCTAGTATTCCGGATTTGCTAGTCACTAGTGGTGTGTGGACTAGTCATGTGTAAACATTTTGTTTATTAGGTAGGGTAATTCACAACAGAGGTGGTTTTCTATAGACATATTTATTATGGCAGTAGTTTGAAAATATTGTGTATGCGTTTAAATTATGATTGTGACAAAGCGTAAATTTCAAGCTAGCGTTTACACTGGTTGACGATGTCAGTTATCTCCCTTAGTTCACCTTTTTTCTTCTTTTGAGCAGTGGTCAGCGTGTTGGGAGACTGCCCGGCGGGGTGGACACTGCATAATGACCGGTGTTATTACATCACCCAGGCCAAGCTGAAACAAACCGACGCCATCAGTCTGTGCGGGAAGCGTAATGCAACTCCAGTCGTTTTCTCCTCGTCGGCAGAATGGGTAAATTTAGCTTCCCTGCTGACCATAACAATTGATATATTTGTATATTTTTGTGTTGAGAGAGAGAGAGAGAGAGAGAGAGAGAAGAGAGAGAGAGAGAGAGCGGTATTATCTATTATCAAATCTATCTTAATGATATTCATTGTCATTCAGACTTTCCTAAGGGACTTCATGACCTCCACACCAAGGACACAGTATTATGTTGGTCTAATCTACAATATTACAAGCAAGAACTGGTCATGGTTGGACGGTACACCTTATGTAGCAAACCAGTCGTAAGTTAACTTTTTATATTTATTTTTTATGGTTTCTAATCTAATATAACCAATTGTCTACCCAATATTATTTTTTAAACAAAACATTAACATAGAGACTAACAGTACTGACGAATCGACATTAACCCTCTCCATGCTGTAGGCAACTAGAGATGCCCTAAAGAGCAGTGAGTGTGCCTAATCAAACAGGGAGGGTTAACATAAACATAGCTATGCCCTCTGCTGTTTGAAATAGCAATTTCGATGTTGAACTTTATTTATGAATCTTCGATACATCAGCACCAGCCATGGTTGTTTGTGTTTTGTAGTGAATTTTGATAGTTACAACAGGAATACCTTATACATATTTATAGTCGCAGAGTGTGGCTGCCCATTGCAGTTATATGTATAATCACAAGCTGTCACCACACATCCCAGGATACAGCAAAACTTAAAGTTGGGCATAACTCGATTAGCCATGTAGTAAATGTCCATCAAACAATAGCTTAGCAAGGCACGAATAATGCAGGTGACACATTTGTGTTCAGGTATATGTATTTATAGATGATATCTGTAGACATTTGTGTGAAAGAAAACACCAACAGAAATGTTCTGGATCAACATAATATTGTGTGTTTGCATCCTTCAAATGTGTGGAAAAGCTTGAGGGACATTTTGAGGATGTGTGCCTTCAAAATTATAGATCAATTAACAATTTTATGTCTAGTATTGATTGAATGCATTAAACTTTAAAGCTTGGAATTGATTTATATTCTTTTTATTTTTGTTTGTATTTTAAAAGAAATTTTAAAATACAACGTACACAATTTAATTGGACAATTATCAATAATATAATATAATAATATTCGAATTAATTTTTAAAATATGACATTGGATCTTTAATTCTCTTCTGTAGACACTGGATAAGAAACAGAGAGATAAAACCCAATGCACAGCAAATCAAGTATCACCAAACATGTGCAGCTATGTACAGTTATATGCCTTACTCAGGTCAACTAATACTGATGAACTGCAACTCCATGATTCCAACAGTATGTGAAAGATCAGCAGGTAAAGTATATACAGAATCTCGCCCAAGTGTCTTGGAATAACAAATGTATCAACATGAGTCGTGAAAGTCGGCAAAGCCTTGGATTTAATAACTTTCATCGACGAGTGTTGATATATTTGATATTCCAAGACGCAAGTGTGAGATTCTATTTAGGCTGCTGTGCAATTGCACTATGACTTCATAGCAATTCTATGACATCACTATGGTAGCGATGACATTACAATGGTAGAACAATCAAATAATTGGATCAAGCGATATCTACAGCAATGATATCACAATGGTAGAACAATCAGATAAACAACTAATTGGGTCAAATGATATCTACTGCTGTAGATATCACTTGTTATTTGAAATCGATATCTACTGCGAAAACGCAGCATTGTGTGATAAACTGTTATGTAGTACATCCTCGAAAACCCCATCCATTATGACTACATAAAGCCCAACGCACACAGCAAAGAACATTGTTTAGCTAAACAAGAAACATTCGATAAACATAAAGATTTGTTGACCGCGCACATTCTAAACAGTCAACGCATATGGCAAACAAACTCACCAAAAACACATTTTTGTTTAGCTAAACACGTTTTTTGCTTGCTGTGTGTGTTGGGATTAACAACCAATGGATGTCAAGTAGTCATTATGGCCGGGGTTTCGAGGATGTATATGATAGCTACATTCAATGCCACATGTTGAATTCTAATCTTCTTGAAGACTCGCTCGATGTTCTTCTAGCCCTCCCTTTGACCATATGTTAACTGTATACACCATACACAAAAGTATCATAATAACAGTGCAATAATAATGGCTACTTACAATACCCCAAGGCTTGCTGAAAGTGCCACATTATTATCCCTGGTCAATGGATGAGTGTGCTCTCACTCAATGTTCCTTCTCAACCCCTTGGGGAGTATTCAACCCAAGCTGCTATTTCCAGCACTACAAGGTTATCATTCACATGACAATGTCATCCTACCCGGTATCCATTTCATGCTGGGTCAACAGCATATATATGGTCAGAAGGGAAAGCTAGAGGAATCCACCATGCTTAGAAACTAGTGGGTGTCCATTTAATATTTAAATGATCATTGTTAAACTTTAGAGTTTGGAGGGGAAAAAAATAACATCTTAAATTTATATGATTTTTTAACATATTATTTTATTAATGTATTTTTTTGGGAAAAATTGTAGAGGCAACTCTTACCAAAATCTACACATAGAATCTATTTAACTATATATTTTTAAATAACAATTTTTCATAATAATAAATTTTAAAAATAAATGTAAAACATAATTGAATCCAGTCTCAAGGACTACTGTCATCAGCAACTTCCAATTAAAAAACACCTTTATAAAATCAAATTATTAACTATTAATACAAATTCAAATTATTCAATATATTTTCTTAAATTTCTGATTTTGTATGTAAATATTAAAATTGACACATTTTTTGTTGTTGCTTCTCTACTAGACACATATGATTGGTGCGATGAAGACGATGGTTGGAAGGACGTGAACGGAAAATGTTTTAAGTTTTTTAAGATGAAGAGCACGTGGGACGATGCACGGTCAACATGCCATCAGAACCAAGGGGTGCTCCCCACACCACAGAGCCTGACAGATCTGTATACATTTGGTGATGTGGTAGACTGCAGAATCAAAACCAATAATATATGGACGGCTTTTACAGACCAGGTCCGAGCCAGAGATTTACCCACATGTTTTTATTATTATTTTAATGCTGTTGTTTTTTAATTGGGGTTTTAGAGATGCTTTAAAGATTCTTTCACTTCTGTTATTATTAAATGATTAAATGAACAAATAAATATATGTATGTAATATATATTTATCCATTATTATTAATATTCGATACTGTTTTTTTTAAATTGGGATTTATAACCTCTTTCAAATTATTTAATGATTAAATGGATCATTTTGGTTTATATCTCTATTTTTCAAATTTTATTGTTGAGATTCAAACACCTCCATGGTGTAGTGGCTAGAGCATTGGTCTGGGGAGTAGTAGGTTGAGGCAAGTACGTGGTTCGAGCCCAGGCCATGTCATACGAACAGATGCAAGTGCTAGCTTCACAATGTTGTTCCCATGCTTGGCACTCAGAGTCGACTCAGGGTTAGTTAATTCAGTAATGAGTCTGAGTGGGTTTCCCTGTTCTAACTGCAATGAGTCTGAGTGGGTTTCCCTGTTCTAACTGCAATGAATCTGAGTGGGTTTCCCTGTTCTAACTGCAATGAGTCTGAGTGGGTATTCCTGTTCTAACTGCAATGAATCTGAGTGGGTTTCCCTGTTCTAACTGCAATGAGTCTGAGTGCAATGAGTCTGAGTGGGTTTCCCTGTTCTAACTGCAATGAGTCTGAGTGGGTTTCCCTGTTCTAACTGCAATGAGTCTGAGTGGGTTTCCCTGTTCTAACTGCAATCCTGTTCTAACTGCAATGAGTCTGAGTGGGTATCCCTGTTCTAACTGCAATGAGTCTGAGTGGGTATCCCTGTTCTAACTGCAATGAGTCTGAGTGGGTTTCCCTGTTCTAACTGCAATGAGTCTGAGTGGGTTTCCCTGTTC
>JAUTBT010035420.1:0-18131 GCA_032361225.1 Lepetodrilus schrolli
AGAGGGAGAGAGAGAGAGAGGGGGGGGAGAGGGAGAGGGGGAGAGGGAGAGGGGGGAGAGAGAGAGAGAGCGAGCGCGAGAGAGAGGGGAGAGATAGAGAGCGAGAGAGAGAGAGAGAGCGAGAGAGAGAGAGAGAGAGAGAGAGAGAGACTTAACCCAGGTCACATGATACTCACTGAGACCCAATAAAGCCTCAATAAAAGTAATTGAGGTACCGTTTTAAGTATCTTTCATCAGCAGTTCAGTTGTCTGTTATGAGTGCTTAACATCCACGACAAGATAAACGACGAGTACTTGTACTTATGCTAGACCTAGCACTCGTATGCGCCTCGACGTGTGGATAACCAGTTACAGGATGATAACACGCTTACACTGTCACAGTAGAATGTATTTTCCCGGCGTATCGCTGACGAGGTCCAGTCTAGAGATGTGATTCGTGAACCGGATTTAGTATGACAGGCACGATGGCATTGCAAGGTGTCAAAAGGTAACTGTTCAAAGCTAGCGTATTGCCCGCTAGGCTGGTAAATTGAATTGTGTTTACAATAATAATAATATTAATAATGTGAACATATATATTGCTCCAAATCCACGCTTTAAGCATGCTCATGGCGCTACACTATTACCCCCAGTCAATGGATCACTGTGCGCTCATTTTCCTTCTCAACTCCATGGGGAGTATACGAAATTTCACGTATTCTATCTTAAAATAGAACGGTTAAAATCCACCAGCTTGACTACCCGTTAAGTAATTTGTTTAGGACCCTTTGCTATTTTTTATAGGCCCCTATGGTATGTTTATAGGCTCCTATGGTTTTGTTTATATGCTCCTTTATTTGTACATAAATGCCATCAAAGAAATAATCTCACAAATCTTTTAATAATGTCTGACACTTGAACAAACGTCAGCAGAAATATTATTACAGTCTCTAGTGAAAGCAGGTATGTATAATGACAAAATCGTGTGGCTGCTTGACCCTAGTTCTCCTGAAATATACGACAGACATTGGACGCAAAGAAAAGTGACGAAATGGACGAACCTTACCCTGTCTTATATCTGTATTGTGTAGATGAAAAACTATAGATGACCAAATATGTGTTCTTTGTAATGTTGATATGACTGAATAATATTCTTGTTCAAAAGTATGTATTTTATGAACATATACATTATATTATGTTACATGAAATGGATGAGAATATATATTATTACTTGTTAATCATCTATGATTATGATTTCGTAGCATATTTCGAAATGTATTATTACCTGTAGGTAATTAATTTATTTGTTAATAATGCATTGTAAATGTGTTGGTGTTTATTAACACAAAATACTAAATAAATACAAGTGTATACAGTTGTGAAGTGAATGTAAGTAGTACCTTTATCACGGAGGTAATATCCGACAATGTTATGTTTTGGTATATAATTAAAACGATAAATGATATTGTAAATAATTTGAATTAAAATAATTTCAATTTCAATGCTGCTACTCTCATGCATGCCGATGCTATATATCGTGTTGTTTGTTTTGTGTATGTCTTTTTGGCCAAATTCGTTTGTCGTATCTAATCTCAAGTTTAAGTTATTTGATGGGATGCAAGATGATATTTTGTTACCCCAAATTCTTTTATTTTGTTATATGGCGATAATATCGTTTTTGTTTTATGCCAATATCATGATATCGTGTTTCGTATACTGATACATTTCAGTTGATTGATGGGATGCAGGGTGATCTATTGTTACTTTAAAAGACCTTCAAACATTTTGTGTAAAACCTCTTGCCATATCTTCCTCGACACTGACTGATGACTAAGCCATTTAGTTTTGGTTAATCACACATCCTAAGCCTTGTTCAACCTAGGTCAGAGAACTCCAGTAGAGTGATGTCAAGAAAACACATTCCAATAGATTACTATGGACACATTTTTTAAGAGATGCATACATCAGAACATATAGACCTAGCGCCCGACTTTCGATGCGCGATTCATGATAATAATAATCGATGCATGATCATAATAATCGATGCATGATAATAATATAAGATACCGAAACTAACATTTTAAAGCTTTTAAGCTTTTGTTGAATTTCAAATTTACAGAAACTATACATAACTCAAGATTTAGTTCCATGAAATTAGTTTTATTTTTTAAAATGTATTTTCAATTTATATAAGAGAAAGTAGTTAAAAACTATATTTAGATTTCAAATACTACTATAACGGAACCCACGTAATTTCAATGCATAAGTGATACTTCCTGTTCGATACTACTAATACATATTAATACTTATGCATAACGATTATTGAAGTATAATTAATAATGTTATAAATGCTATAAATAGACACTATAATATTATCGTTTAATGAAATGAACGACACCATACTGCCATATAATAATTGATCGCGCATCGCGTATATTTCACTATACTAGGGCACTACTGTCAAAAATACGTCGTATTCAAGTACACAAGTCCTATAAATGTAGTATACTGGTGTAATAGTGTGCTATAGTTTGGCATGAAATGCATTGACAGCCCTATTTCGTAGATTATCTAGGTAAATACTTCATGGAATGATCATGACAAACAAAAAACTTCAATTTCTTATTTCGTATACCCTAATGGCATAGGCAGGACATGCTATTAATGATATGCATGTTAATTAAAATAATTAGTTGGGTTTACTATTTGGAAACTGCATTTAATAGTATATTTTGAAGAATGGTTAGGGTTAGCAGTGAAACTGAGAATATTGATTTCAGTAATGTGACCACCCGTAACAGCTCTGGAACTGACACGCCGACTAGAGTAGATCAATCAAAATGAATGATTGGTGGAAAGTTATTCTTGAGAAAAGCATAAATAGCTTGGTGAAATCCATAGTACGGGAGTTCGAGGCTGGTAACGTGTTGAATACATAAGAAGCACGTTGCTAATATTGGTTAACCCTCGAAACGTTTTGGACACTAAGAAGACGCTTCCCTCATAGAAGGTGAATAGAAATTATGGAAGTCCCCCAGGATTTGAATTCTTCAACCTGTTTATCTATATCTAAACCTGTCTCTCAATAAATATTCATCAACCATCAGAAGTGTGTGTTTTCCTCATATCAGCCAAGCGAGTCGCTGCTATTTAGTGCGTAGTCTGGATCTTCAAGAACACTGTACACTGAGTACCTTACCATGACAGGGAGGTACTAGACGGGAAGGCCAGCTGCGTACATTAACTAAAAAAGATAAAAAAGTAAACGTGTTCCACCATTAATATAAAAAAAATCTGTTAATATAATATAGCGGTCCCTAAATATTTTGAGTAAGTATTATTTTATGCAGAAGGCTGAGCACTGGTACCAAACAGGGGTTTGTAACATTACCTGCCAGACTATACGCACATCGTGCCCTAGTGCACTAGTGTCATACACAGTCATATCATGCACTAGTGCACTAGTGTCATACACAGTCGCATCATGTACTAGTGCACTAGTGTCATACACAGCACTAGTGTCATACACAGTCACATCATGTACTAGTGCACTAGTGTCATACGTAGTCAAATCATATACTAGTGCACTAGTGTCATACGTAGCCACATCATGTACTAGTGCACTCGTATCATACACAGCACTAGTGTCATATGTAGTCACATCATGTACTAGTGCACTAGTGTCGTACGTAATCACATCATGTACTAGTGCACTAGTGTCATACACAGTCACATCATGTACTAGTGCACCAGTTTCATACGTAGTCACATCATGTACTAGTGCACTAGTGCCATACGTAGTCACATCATGCACTAGTGCACTAGTGTCATACGTAATCACATCATGTACTAGTACACTAGTGGCATACGCAGCACTAGTGGCATACGTAGTCACATCATGTACTAGTGCACTAGTGTCATACACAGTCACATCATGTACTTGTGCACTAGTGTCATACGCTGTCACATCGTGCACTAGTACCACATATAGACATAGCCTCATGCCCACGTTTTACTGGGTGAACTTGTGTCACGGTGCCCTATTTGACGAGTCTGTGCCATACTTCCGGTCCACATGGAAGGAAGATCCAACGTATATCGAGTAAACATGAGCTTCATTGTGATGCCTGTGATGGAAATAACCCGTCATTGACGTGTTTCACGTCTACATTTAGTGATGTCCAGTGTTGATTTCCTAGACAGACGTTAGGGTAATTTGCGCGTTTATGATTCGTGCATCTTTCTCGTCCACCGGCAAATATAGATACACCGGACGTACGAAGTTAGGAAGAGCCGCGTTAGTTGGCTGCGTTAGGTGTACCCCTTACTTTGGACGTGAATTGCAATTGGAACCTTGGAACGTCATGTATCAGTTACTGGATGACAGATACCGCGGAGGACCCGGTTACATCAAAGCTTCATTAACTAATGACGTAATTAGCCGCTTAAGCTACATTAACTCTTAATGATCACTAATTATAAGTTAATGATTACATTTTTGTTGACATATTTCATAGTCAAACATATTTTACCTGACAGTATATTGGGCAACAAGCAACTTTCAATATTTTATTATATGAGTATTATTATTATTATTATTATTATTATTATTATTATTATTATTATTATTGTTATTATTATTATTTTATCTTACAATAAAACATACGTAAACCGTGATTGTCTGCCTTTAAAACGTCGGAAATACAAACATCAAATTCGAAGTGAAACCAGTCAAGTCGCCTTTGTTAGTGTCCATCGGTATATTATTTAAACAATCCATACGTACACATATTTAAAAAAACAACAACAAGTAATCGTGACCTGAAAAAACATTCATGCTCTCGAACAATCCCCTCCCGGATATTTCAAACCCGATTGTTAACAATATAATCCGCTGCATTTATAGCCAGACCAACGAATACGATAAACGTTCTGTTAGAATCATGCTGTGCCGTGAAAACATTCCTTAAAATAACCAACCAAAAAAATAAATAGCGTCCGTAAAACAAATTACTATGACAAGTCTATGGTCGTGCGTGATAAAAGTGGACAATTGTGACAACATTATAATTATAAAATTAAATTATAGCGGTCTAGAAATACTGTATTAGGAGGATAATGCCAATCAAATTTCTATTAAAAATATGCTAATTGCGCTGTGTTTGTTTGTATGTCAGTCTATGGTAGGCATACGTGTCAGTTGTCGTAAGCACATAGGCCAAATGATATTATGTGGAAAGTGTCTATTGGCACCGGAACACCTAGAGTTACTTCCCCTTTGCTCCTCTCAGACATGCTCAGACTACAATTATTCATTTCCTGGTTGAGCAACTTGTGGAAGTGACGTCAGAAGACATAGTCCTCTATTAGATGGGCTGTCGCTTGCTTGCAAGTACAGTTTTTTGCAGATTTTTTAGGTGGAATGGCAGATGAGACTACATAGTCATAGTATCTGTAGGAAAGCTTCATTTGACCCATGTTTGCATAACATTGTGATGTGGCTCTGTCGGCGGATGTGTTAAGATCAGCCATTTGGAGTGCAAATTCTTGGACACTGACCATGACCTTGTTTACCCTAGCTACATCTGGAAATTGAATAGGTTTACCCCCCCCCCCCTCAAAATTTCAGCAAATGTGCAGCAGAACACTATAGAATCTGGCAGCAAATTACAAAACTATTGTATGCACCATATATTTACTATGATTTTTTTCTGTAAGTGCTAAATAGTGATAAACAAAGAAGGAAATTAATTGTGGTCTGACGCCACATCACATGATGCCATAAAGTGGTAAGGTAATCTTATGACGCGGTATGAAAACCGAATAATGGAGTAAAGCGATGCGCGGAGTTTCCAGCCTTTCCTAATTAGGGAGGTAGTATCACCGTTACTTACTATTTTCTATAGCAGAAGGTCGTTATCAACCGCTACCTACCTATGACGTACAGGATGGCATCCTGGTCGTCCCAAGCCGCTCTGTCGGCGGTTCCCTTGAACGGGGCATACCCGGACTTATTGTCGGGCAATGGCGTCCAACTGAGAGGCCTCAGACGTGTCACAGCCCCAACTAGCCCTCCACACAGCGCCACACACAGTATACATACACCCCACCACATGTCACAGACTGTAGATGTTCTGGTAGTGAGAAAAGTCATATAATATGAAGTGTCATCCATAACAATTGCCCATTGCTTGACGGGAGGTGGTGTAGTTACTGATTCTTTGTCCTAGGATGATGATGACCTAAAGCCTTTGATAAAATCAGTTCATTGCTTTGTTCTCCATTAACTAATATTGCTTGACTCTTTTACCCAATGTGATTTAATTCAGCACTGAAGAGATTAATTAAATCATAGTATCGTTTGTTCAGAAGATTGGGGTAATACTGCTGAACCTATATAGTTTTCGCTGTTAATACATTTTTGAAAGAAGCATTGATTGTCACAAGAAAGTAATACATTTCCTTTAATCAGTATCTTCGTCTAAACTGATTTGCAAATTTACCAGTTTATTATCTTTGAATATGAATTTTTCTAAAACGCACATTAAAGTGTTATACTGCAAGACATATTGTTAGTTTGTTAGACAGATAGAAAATTTAGCGTTTTAAACAGTCATAAATTTCACAATGGCTTTGATAAAAATTGTCCGCCTGTCTTAGAAACTAACAATTCATGTATACCATAATTCATTGTCCAAATCTTACATGGCTTATGAGACGTAGTGCATTTACGTAATATTGTGATAGATGGCACGGCGCACCAGTAAAGAACGGTAGGACATTCTAGCCTGTTTTAGGGCACAATACCGATTTGGATCCATCGTCGAAATTATAGAAAGTAAGTGCCAAGTAATAATATTGCCGAGTACAGTTTCATGTACACATGTTGATATAAAACCAAACACTAATTACGTTCATGTTTATCTCGTTTATAAGAAGACAGAAGTGTCGGTTATATAAATAGGTATGCATATCTTACCCCAACTGCTATAGCACCTACAACACGAAGTACAATTATTGAGGAGTGGCATATGCATGCCTCGTGCTATTTGAAAACGTCATGATAAGATAAGACACTACTTGTATACATGATATATTACGGCGCGCATACCTCGAGAGATTTTAGTATGCTTCTGAGAAACGTCGTCGACAATCAGCTGGTGAACAACTGTTATGTAGCTTGTACCTCTGACCTATAATCCTAATGGAACTTTTATGACAACAAAATATAGTCTAAACTGAAGTCAGATTGTAAGCATGCCAAACACGCTGCATGTACATGCACAACCAATTTACCACTACTTCCTAATATGCGACTGATAGTGTCGATATATTATCATCTCGAAAATTAACTGTACTTTAATCACAAGTTTATGTTTGCTTTCAACAATAGCACGTGGCATACGAGGTTAACCTGGATAATGCACTACAGATAGCATATATAATTAAATATTCCCAAATATAGAAGCATATGTAGGTTATAGAAGCATGTATATGTAGAATGTACCCTTGGTCGTAACTACAACGACAGCATCCTCTTAAATAAAAGCCCCGCCCATTCTTCTTCTAATGTTTCTGCAGATTCTTGAAGAACACATGGAGCCTGTAGATGTTTGGAAATTCTTCGTTGTTAAAATAGTATACAGTTAAATGTATACGTCCAAAAATGCTATTAGCACTTAATTTATTTTGTTGAGTATATATGAATTAGGACGTAGGACGTGCGTGGATTTCAAGAGCACTTTCTTTTAATAGGCGGAGACATATATTTTTTAATACTTAGTTGTATGCGGAGCTAAATGAGGTATGCCATCGAAATCATCGATCATACTACATAACATATTACATATTGAACTTTCACTGTGTTTATTGAACGGAGGCTTGTATCTGATGGTTAATTAGAGGTGCATATTAAAGAGGAATATCAGAGTGTTCCTGATATTGTAGAAGCAACTGAGGATATGGATATCTTTCGAACCATCCAATATTGCAAGGTGCATGATTCTTCAAGGAATATTACCAGATTGTTGTCACATCAAACCTATTGACATTAATATGCCGGTTCAGCTGTTTTCGAATAAAGAACAGCTCCATTGTGTGTGTTGAGAACGACACATTATCCGTTCAGCCACTATTCCTATCAATATATTTCTAGCACCGGATATGATGTTGAAGCATCTGTTCAATACGTTTCTTGGTGATTTGATAGCAACTAAGTTATCCTGAGATATGGTATTATACGTTGTGCGTATTTCTGCAGTGCATGTACCCAGGTTTTATCCTTGGCTTGTGAGCACCACCAGCTGATTCTCGCATGTTTACTGCAGCACAACGCTACAGGTGTTGCAGGTTTCCTTCCGCCGTAAACCCAAATTCAAACACTCGAAAATATAGAAACATCGATTACTAAATAATATATATTATTGAATTTATTGACACCAGTACATGTTGATATATAATACAATCATACTGATTGCCATCCTCCGAAATGCATGACCATTGTTTACTTAAAGAATGGTATAAGTGATAGTAACAGAGTCATTTCTTTGGACGAATGCCGGTAACAAGAATGGGTCTATTCGTCTTCATATTCCGCATCATCATTGGCTGTAGATGGGGGACCAGTCCATGCCTCGTCGTTTAGTTCGTAGACAGAGATGCTACCGCTGACCTGAGAGGTCACTATTACTAAAGGATGACCGCCTTGAGCAAAACTGTAACACACAGACCTCAAAGTGTAGAATTACGTCAAGTTATTAAATCCTTCATCATCGCTTCCGTCCACACTTCTATATTTAATGTATTAATGATAACTAGAGACGCTGGATATATGGCGTAGGGAAATTAGTTATCTGTTATTAATATTGCTATGATTTTATATGGTTGGCAAATTATTATTATTAATATTTTTTTTAAATAGTTTGATTTAATTCATTTATTCATTCATTCATACATTCTGCTTTGCATTGAACCAATCATTCATTCATTCGTCAGGACAAGATGGACATACTAGAATTCAAGTCACTTCTGCTGAATCTTGTAAATAATAGGCCTACCAGCAATGTAACCACTTCTCATTTCTTGTTTTACAAATGTGCATTGCACCTCTGTAGCTAGCATCTACTCACTCTATGTCCGTGATGACGGCATCACCCATGTCCACTTCATCGTAGAGGTGCGACCACGTGGCATCGGTCCTCCCTGCTCTGTGCATGCTCTGGAAGTCTGGGACCGGGATGGTCACGGTGGGCATCAGAGTCCACACATACAGGACGCCATTCCTGGCACTGCCCATGATGATTGCGATGTGTCCGTGGAAGGGGCCCAAGGCGACGTTGCTTACTTCCGGTCCCTGGAACACATGGATTTTTTAGTAAGAACATGACGGTTTTCGTACGAGCATCACGACCGACGTCAAGTCTCCATTTAATAATATGTTTTAACTCGACTCTGAAGACCTATTGGAAAATTGGACGAGGAAGTAAAACCACCCCGCGACATGAGTATGTACAAGTACTAGTTTGTTCCTAATTTCCTATAGTAGATTATGTTTGGTATATATTCGTGAATGCCCAATTTAAGGACTACCAATTGTAAAATAGTTGCCAATGAACTGGAAATATCTCTATTTTGAATGTTTAATTAAATTTGAAATAGTTACAAATACATAGTTACATATACGCACGTGTAAACATATACATGTGTATGTACAATGACTAAAATATTTAGACTATGCAATCACTTCAAGTGGATATTTTGAAATCAGACTATATGTAACGAAACATGCTTCGTAGGCCTACTAGTTTCTAAAATGTTAGCTTTATAGTGAATTTATGGAGTTTAACACTAAGTCGCAAGCTCTGACGTCCACACGAGTTTAACCAGCACTTTCAAATCGTTCATACTTCAGTGAACAACCATAACATGACGACCATTTCTTAGATAAGACGTTAAAATAATTAAATCAGCGTTATCTGGCTAACGTACATGCCATGTCGACCGTTGATCAGCCTGTTGAACGGGCGTCTCCGAAAACGTCGAGCAATCTCCGTTGAAAGTGTGCGGGAAATGCTGCTCACTCAATCTCTCGAACTCATCTCCGCTCTCGTAGATTCTCGTCATCGACTGAGTCTCCCATATAGAGAATCCCCGACCACCGAAAGCAATGGGAACTTCCGGTACTGTGTCCAAGCCTTCATTCATGCTGACATGGAGACGACCTGATGACCCGAGTAGTTTCTGATGTTACGTGGAACACGTTATGGAGATAATTCTTGGCATAGCTCTGAACATGCAATGTGGAGTCTAGCATTAGTTGATTACAATATTGTTATTATTATTATTATTATTAGTAGTAGTAGTAATAGTAGGATTATTATCATGATCATCATTATTATTAAAATACAATTATTATTATAGTAGTTGTTGTATTAGAAGAAGAAGATGAAGTAGAAGAATAGGAAGAAGAAGGAGGAGGAAGAAGAAGAAGAAGAAGAAGAAGAAGAAGAAGAAGAAGAAGAAGAGGAAGAAGAAGTACATTAGCCTCTATCAGTGGACACTTAGTCTAGTAGTTGGAAGTATAGGTCAGAAGGAAAGTGTATGTTACATACAGTATGCTACTACGTGTAGGTATCTATATGTCTAATTGTTTTTACCTAGTTCGCTATCTTTGCCGAGTTCTGTGTTCAGTTCCGTGTCCTGAGTATTCCAAGCTGAAAACAACACGCACATAATGTTATACTCAGTGACAGCGGTCATCTATTCCACTTAGCTCGTGCCTATGGAAAGAAGCAAACTGAACTAAGGGAGAGTATAACAGAACATAGAATATAAACCACATTTGAAAAATATGGCGTCAGTTTTTCGGAAATATCTGCAGAAAAAGATGAATATTATTCTAATAAAATCTCATATAATGTACTTTGTAACGGGTTTAGCTTAGATATGCATACGGTATGCGTGTTCATCATAATGACACTATTGTATAGCGTATTAGTTATACCAGAACCTAATGGCGATACTAGGATATTCTGATACATAGAAGCAATAGCGGCATCTACATCTACCTATTATTATTATTAGTAGTAGTAGTAGTAGTAGTAGTAGTAGTAGTAGTAGTAGTAGTAGTAGTAGTAATAGTAGTAGATTATGGTATAGGATATTTTAGAAAATAACAAAGATACATGATATTTTAATAGATTCCAGAGTTGTACTATCATATTAGCATTACATTGCTACGCCTCTGCTATACTAATACTATGCATATCGTTTTAATAACACATCATGTTTTAACATGAAGTCTTCTATAGTATACAATACTTGCTCCTAGAGTTGGCTCTGGCATAGTCCTGGTACGCTGGTGTAACACCCGGGATGTTACTGGCCTTTCCTTCATCCATTGTCAGTAGGTAGGGAGTTTGGAAATACGTGAAGAAAACGGCTTTGTCTGGCTGGTAAAAACTCTTGATTTTTCTATTCTTCAGACGAATTCCTGGAAGAACATAATATAAAACACACAGCTCTAAAATCACCAATTCCATGATCTGACTTTGATACTTTTGAAGAAAAAGATTGTGAAGCACAGATTACATTATGATCATTTTAGCGATATTGTCATAATTTACAGATACCCGAATACATCTGTACGAGACAGCATGTTATAGCTACAAGGTCAAACGTTATGTATTTGAAATTATGTACATTTGAATTGACTACACAGCGTTATTTGGCAACAAGCTACTTTACCCGCATGTCCCACTGGTTTTTCAATATTTTCATATCTTCTTATATCTCACGTATTACAAATCTTACTTTCAGGTAAAATACGTTTGGCCATGAAATATGTCAACAATCCATGAGTGTATGCCTTTAACTTCAACCTCAGCTATATATTGGCGACACTATGTAAGCTTGCAGCTAATTTTACCATATAGTTCCTGGAAGCTATGGGCAGATGTATAACCAAAACTATCTAGGATATCATTTTCTATCTTTAATGTGTAGGTATTTTGAAATGATATCTTCATCCATTCAAACGTGTATTTCTCAAAAATAGATACAGGTGTAAATTGGAATATACAAGTGTATGTAGTTACATTTATAATTGGTCCTTGTGTATATAGTTACATTTATGATTGGTCATCTACCGTTTGCAATGCTTAATAAAATAACAAGAAGAGTGCATGCAGTAACTAACCATTGTCTCGATCTGAGGAATCCATAGTTAATAGGGACCAGTCTTTAATTCCCATGGCATAGATGTTTGTTAACAATCCGTTGGATATGTCGATTCTTGCAATTGCGTTGTTTTCCTATATATACATATGGAACAATAATGGATGTACTGGTAATGCCAATTTAATATGTACAAATAGTAATTTATTCTTGAATGTCTATGAATAGACCTATATTTGGTGCACAACATGTTTTGTTATTGTTTCCATTCAATAATTCAACTTTATGTAGAATTACGGACCTCGTTTCATCCCATCTCATTAAATAATCCTCTGATACACGTCTAGATTTCCCCTTTACTACCTGTATTGGGAGCTTGATATAGGTCTCAATAAGGATGATATTATTATAGTTAGTGTTATCTACCTGAAGAGTGACGTAAGCAAAGCCATCATTGGGAGATATGGCCACGTATTCGGGTTCCACGTTCTGGGAGAAGGTGATAAGCTTACTGGAGTCGGTGGGGTCACGTCGCAACCAGTAACGAACATTGTCCTGAAGAAGTGGTCTACAGTTTGGAAAGGAAGGAATAGAAGTGGTATAGGAAATGACATAGTGTCATCACTCAACCATAGCTATCTACAGAAAAGGGATCACAACTTCCATGGTCTGGGTGTTATACAGTACTTTAAGGAACTTCTTGAGAGAAGAAAATGCGCTTTAAAAAGAGGAAATTAAAATAATCCTTTACGTGTCTTTGAGTTCAATTTGAATTTCATATAATAATTCCACTTTTGTGTTTGTTAAAATGAAGAATCTTGATTACAAAAATACGGTTGAGATATTTTGATATGTTATCTATAATGACAATTCAAGCCGAAGTTGTCTACGGAAATATGTGTTGCTATCTTCTTTTTAACACTTACAATATATCAAAATAAAAGTACTACTTGATAAAGTAGACTTTTGTAGAAAACACAAAGTAATATGTCTCGTAATTGTCCCGTTCTACCCAAAAAATCGTAACGTTACCACTCTCGTATGGCTACGGTGGAACGGGACCAAAGTAAATTTATATACAATTGTTATTGATTTGTTCTTCACCGATTCCTTAATAAACAATCGGTTAAAGTTTAAACATACCCCAGTTTAGCAGGATTGTCGTACTCTCTGAAGTTGACCATATCAACCGTAGGCAGCGTGTTATCCGTGGCTGGAATAGTCGCTATGTGCACAGAACCCTCGGGGTCGTTAAATACGTTCTCCACTACCCTGGGTTCACCTTCGCACGCTACGACCAGCTTGTGACAGTCCTTTGTGAACGTCATGTCATCCGGGTGTGCTCCAACTGAATTCGGGGTAGAACATTTTTAATGAGAAACTTCAATAATGCCTTTTGGTATGTAAGTAAAGATCTAAACGAAGCAATTTGAGACGAATCCCGAAGAAGGAACTGTCCGTATGATGCATCCACGTATAGGTTGATAATAAGTAAATAATCACGAAATAATTGGATAACGGATCCAGTGGCCGAAGGAACTGTCTGGCAGATGTTCCCCCGTGTATGATTTAGCAATATAGCTATACATGTACATAGCTGTACATAGCTATGAAGTTCAACTGGGTTATTGGCATCATAGATAATGCATTAATAATATTACTGCATAATTTCTATTCCTCAGTTGAATATGTCAGGTGAATAGTGGTAATAATAATAATAATAAAAATAATAATAATATGATGAGGATGATGAAGAAGAAGAAGAAAAAGAAAAATATACATGTACAATAATATAGTATTGCTTAGCTATGATGGCATACGAGACACGTTGAACATGTTCCTTATTTTCAATACATTACAACATTTTCTTTTTATTATTTATTCTTTAATATTTATTTAACGTCTCACTTGCAAATACACCTAATAAAATATGTAATACTAATAACCATGAAAATAAATGGCATATATATATATATGACTAGGACGTATAGGACTCACCTTTGAAGAATGTCTCAAAAGAGTTGATAGGCCTCAATTTGTCAGTGGTGGATTCGAACAGATGATACAGGCCAACCTTCCCCGGAAATGAAACCGAGTCGATGCCTTCGAAGCTGATTGCCAACGTCGCTACTCCGACACCTCGACAGAGCTCGACGTCGAGAGGTCGACCGTCGACAGCCGGGTCGAAGTTATGGCTGTACATTTCATAAGGACTGGCGAAGTTTGTTAAGTCGACGACATGGAGCATTCCAGTGTCTCGCCCTGAAGTTCAATGAAATATTATATAATAATGATATCTTCATAAAACTATAATCCCGGATACATCACTCGTGGAAGAAACATTATTTAGGATATTATAAGGAGTGGATACTATATAAACACTCCATAGTGGATGAATTGAGATTCAACCTAATGCCACGCTCAGATACATCGACCATCCAACTGTAGCTTTGAATACAGTAAAATACTTCATAATATCTATCATGATGCGGCGTTTCAAATTCGTGCATGAAAGTGGGCATAGAGAAATGTCCTTAGATTATGAAATGTCTGGAAGCATGTCAACATAGATATGCAATTTAACCGACTGGGCCAAAGGTGTAACCCCGCTGACCGAGGCCAGTATAAGGATCACATCACGCCCGTATGCAATTTAGAGGATGTCTTATGTGACATGTCTTAAGTCAGACTACTAGTAGAGCATGACACATTTGAATAACCCAATTATTTTTTAATATTTTACATTCAATTTTTAATATTATTGGGGGTGAGCGTATGCGCGCGCGTGTGAGCGGGGGAAAGGGGTGGAGGAGGTATATGCACTCTTTGCGCACAGCCTCTATAACTGCCTATATCAATAGTCTACCACTTGTGACTTCAAACATGTGCTGTTGACTGACCGACAACGTAGAGGTATCGCGAGCTGGAGTCGAAGGCGCTGTCCCTAGCCGTGCCGCTGTTGATGATGTAGTTTCCGTCTTTGTCCGGAAGTCGCAGGTACGAGGCCTCCTTCAGCACGAGAACTCCGGAAGCCACGCCCACCAGGGCTAGAAGTGACAGCACACTCGGAGTCATTCCGGAACAGATCTGTAATAATAGTAAAGTAATAATAATAGTAGTATATAGTAGTGATGGTATTGATGACATATTGAATACTAATATAATATTAATCTAAAATAATTTCATTGTCATATTGTGTGATTAATATATGAAACATACCAATGTATACCATTTTCTTTAATAATAATAATTATGGTAATAATAATAATAATAATAATAATAATAATAATAATAATATAATAATAATAATAACGATAGTGATGATGATGATGATGATGAATTGATTCATTAAAAGAAAGCATGTACTGTAAGTAGCTCTATGAGATAACAATAAAGGAAATATTGAAAACTACCCGTTACTGTATTTCAGATCTATTAATTGGCAGTATCTCTTTTTCTGACGGTCGTTAAGTATACGGTGACCATTTTTTCAGAAATATTTAGGTAGTCTGTCATGAGTTTAATATTAAAATGAAAATATTTGAGCTCTTACCATACGAAAACAGCAGCACAGAGCAAGTATACAAGCAAGAGCGAATTCTCAAGATAAGGAATGTTTTTCCAACCCGTCTGGCAGTTCTCTCACGTTTGAATACGATCAGATCCACATGCAATGCATTTCAACAGTTATTACAATAAAATATTAGTGGAAAACATAACAGAAAGTTATAGGAAAGGTTAAAAGTACGCTGCCGTTAAATGGCTTACGTATATAGGACGTCAAGCGGTAGATCTAGACAATGTCGGGAAATTACTTATACTTTAAAGTTTCCTTGTTATAAAAAAAACTAACATACTTCTGTTAAAGTTGTATAATACATATAAATAGATGGATACTTAGATAAGAATTATCTCTAATGTCAATGTCCTATGAACTCCTCAGTATCATACATGTACCGGGTACATATACACTCGGGTCAACCAATACAATGTCAATACTTTTCTGTGGTTAAGCAAGCATATATACATAACATAGGTCATGAAAGGCAAAAGGTACTATTGCAAAATCTATAGTAATATGCATTCTCCAGTCTGCCACAGCAAAATAATGTTACGTGTCCTTAATAGAGTTACAAAACTGATGGCAATTTCCAATTGTAAGCCCTATGCAGTTTCTTTCTTACATTGGTTTCTTGGGGAGCGACATTAATATAGGATGTTAACATCACGTTTGTCAGTCCCCTCTCATGGTGTATATGTTATTGTCTTGTTAAGTGGATTTTGTGTATGTCCTGCCCTCATGAGAATAAACATTGTTTAAATAATTTCAGAAACCTAAATGAAATCTACTGCAAAGATTCATGGTAGGTTTCCATTTTTTCGTATTTCCAATACAGGACAGAAAAGCAAATGGAAACTTATATGGAAATAGTCCTTTAGGTGTGAAGACGTTTGCTATTTTCTTTACTGTGAGTTCCCAATATGTTATACAATGTATACTAGTACCATTTCTTCATCTATAGTAGAAACTAAGTTCAGGTGTAGATCACATGTACAGTCATAGACCATTTTCACGAATCATTCACCATTTCTATTTTGCTTTGCTGTAGACTTGGGCGTGTATAAATATAACCTGTCAACCACCCCGCAACTGATTTTAATACCAAGGGTAAGGCAAGTGTGATATATTGTACAACCGCTTCATTGTGCTGTATTCACATATTTTTGTGCGATAGATTTTATCCCTGCAATACTTGAGAATATGGTTAGCTAAAATTTGTTTAGAGATAATAATGATCCAGATGATAATTCAACCGCCACTCCCTATTTGACTTCCACATGATATTGAGGACAATATCGGAGAATGCCTCTTTACCTGTACAGGAGTATGTCTCAAGTGAAAAGCAGTAATAATTGGATATCGTTTCTCGAACTCTCATGTCTCGAATTTGATTTATTTTTTTCGACTACGCCGCCACAGTACGTGGTTTCGTAGTAGATACGAGAGCTTCGTGAAACGATACCGGGGACTTTATATGTGTATGCATCTACAGGTACGCTAGAGGTGTATGCATGAAGAAGAGATCCAAGATCTATAATTAGAAGTAAGAATTTCAAGTCAATTTCACAGGGTTATTCGTACAAGGATTCCACTTGTATTTTGTAATCACACGGATCTAGATGTAAGTGTACGTAGTTGAGTCAGAAGATGGGAAGATACACTTAAGACATTAAGACATTCCCACTTAGGACAATGGGAACAGCCGAATGTGAAACAAATCATAAAAGTTTATACTATTCGTGAATTCCAAAGCAGGGTCGAGTCATGATTTCCGCCGTGACATGGTACGCCCGTTTGTCCGCCATTTAACTATATACTCGATGGAATGTTCATAGCGATCCTACATCAAATAATATCACATTAAAAGACGAAGTAGATTTATGAAATATATATTTATTGGAATATGAAGCAAACATTAGCGTGTTGTCCAAATTGTCTCCCTGTTTTTAGCTGAGATCATACTGCTGGCCAACATTCGTCTTCCAGTGTGTAGACAGAGAGACTACCGCTGACTTTGGATACCACCATCACCATCCGGGTCCCCGTCTGGCTGAATCTGTAAGATAGGCAAGGCCAGATCACGTTGCATGCGTTTTAAAACGACCCAGGACCCCGTTGCTCATTTGAACATTTGAACATTTGTAGCTGCAATTGATTGTGAGTCAAATTTTAGGGACCCATATTATCGGACCATTATGATCGCTAAAATAATTAGCTAATCATATTCTCAAGTATTGCAGCGATAAAGTACTTCACACAATTAACAATAGGGTCCCTCAATAGAACCCATAGATGAGCAATGTCTTCACTGCATAAAACGCTCTGCAAACATAATATTATTTATCCAACATATGGTTCAAGATAACTTATGACATAAATATCATATCTTGCACAGTAGTGCATAACACCTGGAACG
>JAUTBT010035431.1:0-18130 GCA_032361225.1 Lepetodrilus schrolli
ACAATAGTTGTAGCGCTGTCTTATTCAGATAGCCTACAAGAGCTTCGTGCAACCCAATTCCAATTGTAGAAGACCCTGGACAATTATTGTAGTGCTACAAGAGCGTCATGCAACTGGACCCTGGCCTAATTGGAATGCATGACAAAAAGTCAACAGATATGGTCAACAAATTTGGTGAAACAAAATCCTTACTGGTCTACATGTTATACATATGTACATGTACTGTGTATATACAGGTATACAAACATGAAAACACATTATATTAGTAAAAATGTTCATATTACAGGTGAAATTATTAACCCTCTCCCTGCTGGATTAGGCACAGGCACTGCTCTTTAGTGCATCTCCGGTTGCCTACAGCATGGAGAGGGTTAAACTCAGCGTCTCCTTATTGGATCACACTGATTGCTCTCTGGGTATTTACTGTTGCCTGCAGCAGAAGCAAGTTTACGGTCATTGCAAGATAATAAACAATGAACTCTCCCTTTCTATCTGTACACCGCTGGATTCACATTCAACACAACAAATCATAAAATACATATTGCTTGATAATTCAAAGCAGTTTACCGGGTAACAAACAAATAATAATCCTTTCAACGATAAATTGAATTTTCATTTTAAAACCAACATTGACCCAAAATTTGTCAATTTCTCCCAATATTGCTGAATAGTAGTCGCAAATATAATTTTGCAATGTAGATTAAATTAAAACTGGCAAGATCATTGTGCAAAGCAAGGATATTATGGGATGTAATAGATTCTAGCTTTAATATAGTCACTGTGACGAAGCACAATACAGCAATGCTCCTATAAACTCGAACCCTCTAATAGATAAAACACTTTAATTTAGTTTTCCCTAAATATCCACTGACATTTTTAGTTTTTGTATTTTGATAATAATTAAATTTTTTCCTGTTAAAATATTGCCTAGAATACGAAAACATGCCTACATACTAGCTACTGAATAGCAAGAACACTCTCACAAAATCATAGAAGACAGAAACTCTGGATAATATAGGGCATACGCAGTTGTCTTCAGTGGGGAGGAGGTTAAACTATGTTTGAATCGAAGAAACTCATGGCAGAAACAAACTAAAATTTTACAAGTACGCATGTATATGTCACAAGTTTGCATGGCACATTTATCGAGATCATATCTACTGTTTATACATGATCCTAAATATTAAATAATTAATAGGGAGAGGGAAAAAAGGAAACATATTTAATGCTGGTGATGACGAAATATATAACATTTCAGGTGTGGCATTTAGGGATATAATTAGGAAGTGTAGAACCTGTTTAAATGTTAATACCTGATTATTGACCAATAAATGAATTTAAGACACGATTGATATACTTTCAAATAACAATTGTAGTACATGATACTATGTATACATGATAAACATGGTTATGCTTTTCAACTAAATTACAGTGTTTCTGGTGCTTAGGTGAAATGTACACATTTTCGACTGCTAGTTCGCACTCTCGATAAAGCTGTTATATATTGAATAATTAGAATAACCCAGTGGTTACGGAAAATATGTCCCTCGTGAAGCTCAGAACTGTTAACATTAATTTCACTCGGGACATATAATCCGTAATCATTTGTATCTCGTGGGTTATTCTCTAAATAATATATCATCATCATGAAACTGACTGCACATTAAACTATCACATTAAAAATAATATATATATATATATATATATATATACAAATACATATGTAAATGCATATCATAAATATACAAGTACACTGTGAATATATGTAACTATCTAGCATTCACAGAAAAATGTGTTCATGTTTCAGAGGCCTGTACAGAAATGTGAGAGAATGGCTACCAAGCTGTGATGCACACGTGCAAAGTCAACAGACAGACACGAGTTTGACTGGTTGCTAGCATAGCAGCCACCACATAACTCTTTCTACATACACTGTACATAGCCTACAAATAGTTTCAAATTTAACAATGTTTTGGATGAATTTTGGCCACCCCCAACCTCCATCCACCAAACACTACACGAATCACCATGATATCAGTATCATTTTCTGGCTACTTTTCAACTTGAAACTAGTTTGATTTTTTTTAAAAATCACCAAGACAATGATTTCAGCAGTCAATTTTTGAAACAGCTTTAAGTATTCCATAAAAGATTTCTTATGGCAGAAAAGGCCAAATTATATACACAGGCCTATTTACAATTTACCATTAAAACATGGAAGCGTAAACTGATCTGACTTTTCCATACCAGCACTCTGCATTTAGAAGGATGAACTGAGATGGATCAGCTTTTGATAAGAACTAGAATTCTTCCAGCACGCTGATTTCCCTATTTAATGGTTGCATATTTAACATGAATACAGTCATTCAGTTCCACTAGTGCACTGCCAAGCATGCATTGTGTAACTGAAATCTGGTGTACATTTTAGTTATACTCAACAAAATAAATTAAGGGCCAGAAGATATTTGGTGGGGAAGCTTTCTACCAAATTTTGGAACTCGGCTAGAGGAATCTGATGACATTCTTCTTCCAATATGTCTGCAATTGTTTCAAGAATAACTGCAGCCTGTATACGTTTGGAAATTCTTCATTGTTAAAATAGTATATTAGCTAAATCAACTTGTCCAAAAAAGGCTACTGGCTCTTAATTAACTTTATTGAGTATATATCAATAATTATTATGAATTGATTAATAAATGCCAATTATTGATCAACGATCTTCATACCAATAGCCATCTCAGTTTTTAAAATTATTTTTAAATATTTTTTTAATAATTAATATCTGAACAGCAAAATCTGTTTCACTATACTCCCAGGGCTTTAGCATATATATTTTAATTTGCGTATCACAACCATGTCCTATCTACTTATCATTTCTCTTGGTTGACTGAAAACATTTGCGAGGAACCATATAAAGAGACAACATAGGAAAAACAATCTGCTTGCTACGTAAAGTTAACATTACTGATACAATACAGAATCTCGTCTTTTAACCCTTTCCCTGCTGGATTAGGCACACACTGCTCTTTAGAGCATCTCCTGTTGACTCCAGCATGGAGAGGGTTAACGAGGACACGACAATACTATACGATTATACCCAATTATCAACATTGAGAAAGGTTACTTTAAGCAACATACTTTCTTCTCTTGGAATTGCAACGTATATATATATATTAATTTACATATTTACTAAAAATTACAATTGCTGGTAGTCTAAATACTTGTATGTAGAGTAATTCCTTTTTGAGGAATTAACTTGTGGTTTTATACCGGGTAAATTGTAAATAATGATTTTGTCATCCCATGATCATAACGCAGTCATCCTCTCCAACAAGTTGAGCACTTTGTGGCCTCAGTAACATCCACGCAGCACACGCTGATCGTACCAAAGAGATAGAAAAGTAACAGTCTAATATCAATGTGATACAAGACGCACTATTTTCGGCTTTACGAGTCATCGGGTCCAAACAACAGTGCAGAAAATGCAAACAGAATAAACACGGCACCTCCGATGATGGTAACTGTGGAAGAAAAGAAAAATAGTTGCAGGATGTGTTGGGACCATTGTGAAGTGTGTATGGTGTTGCAGATTCTATGTTTTATGAAGTGGATACTATAGAACAGCTGACGTATTGGACCATTGTGAAGTGTGTATGGGATTGCATATTTTATGAAGTTGAACAATGGCGAATTTGCATTTTCAGTGACTAACTTTTATATGAATATTTTACATTCTTGATTTCAGTTCTCTTTGATAGTCCTAGGGACTTCTGTACAAAACTCTAAGGTAACCATAACTCCAACCTTAGCCATAGACTACACCAGTGCCAAGGCTGGAGGTACGGTTACTTAGAGTTATGCAGTACAGGAGTGTCCTGACTACTAAGGTTAAATTCAGCACTATTTAACCCTTGCTATACCCACCTGTCCTGACAGATATCCGCTGTGCAATCATCCTCCCTCCGACAACCGCCAGGCCTGTACACAGAGCGTGTCCAAGAAACCCCCCTAACAGCACCCCCCATATATCCTGAGGCGAGAGCAGAACATGTTGTTAAAGGCATACAATCACAGTTTGGTGACATATTTCATGGTCACACGTACTTTCACATGAAAGTTTGTACATTTGTATACACAAGTATATTGGGCATCCAGCTAAATTTTCTGCATGACCCACTGTTTTTTAAATATTTTCATACTTTATGTAGTTTTTGTATAGCTACAATAAATACAAACATTTTCATCGAGCCACAGAAATGAGGCAAATTGTCGGTGTTTCTCCTTTAAACTGAGTGGAATCACTTTGAGCTATGTCCCCAGGTTGTTTACTGGAAGTTTATACTGGCCATTCAAGTAAAGTTCTATATCATGTGGTTGCAGTGGAAGTCTGTCTACCATACAGTAGTGAAAAGGTTAAGTACAAACATGATTTTATGTATATCAAGTGAATATATTTTGCAGTTGTAGCTAAGAACTAGTCCAAAACGAGCAGAAATATCTGTGATTGTTTCGTAATCTCTGGGCCAGACATTATTCTCTCAGACCTGTGTGATATTAAATGAGTTCCTACCTCTCTCGCTGCTAAAATGATGGTGGCTATTTGAGATCTATCTCCCCACTCCGCCAAAAATGTGAGCGAGAAGCTCTGGAGAAAAACGGTGGATAATATTCCGGATAAGATCCGCCGTCCTGGGGTGCGGATAATTCCTGTCTCTATGTCCGTGATTGGCGCATTCATTTTCTGAATCTGAAAACAAAACAAACCAGGATTTCAATACAAAATCAATTCCTTTCATAAAAAATGGAAGTCGCATTAGAAAATAAACATTTCAGAGTCGTTTTCAAGATTATTTCACTTATATCACGACTTGTCAGTTTAGGGCAGGAAGAAACCCGCAACATCCTTAGCGCTGAATGTTGCAGTAAACCTGCGAGCATCGGATGGTTCTGACAAGACCAAGGATGATAACTGCATTGCCACTATACAGACATTGCATCATATCAATATCGCGTCAGAAAGGTAACTTTCGCGAACATTGATGCCGGACCCCCGGGGCAGGAGTTGAACCTGGAACCTTGGCTCCGAAGTTAAGAAGATGAACCAGCTAGAACATGGTTATTATGTGTACATTTAAATTGCACCAAGTCCATCCTTAAAAGCTTGCTCACAGCGCTACATTATCCTGTTCACCATGCACTTATTTCACCTTCTCAACTCCCTAGGGATAATACAACCCAAGCTTCCATTTCAGGTATTAGAACAATAGAAGTTTAACATTCACAATTCCATCTCATCCTACGGGGTACCCCATTCACAGCTGGGCGGAATGGAAAACTTTGCTCTTGAGTTATGGTTTGAACCAGGCTCAAATCCAGGACCTCCAGGTTACGAGGGAGACTCGCTACCTTTAGGCTACTGCTCTAAAAATTGACTGGTTACAAACATTAGACTGACCTCGTCTTCACGTTTCTTGAGGTCAGCCTGGACCTCCTCATATTCCTCCTGACCTTCATCTGGTGACATGCTATAACCTGAAAGACACAATTTCCGATTCGTTTTCAATTTTGTAAATTATTAGCAAAACCTTGCAACGTCATGAACAAATCTTATGTCATGCTTTTTCATACTTCATTAGTCTGCTGGATCAAGGACAATCACTTTTATCTATGAAACTGTAACTATGGCAACCACAACTTCAGCTGTGGCAATGGTGTAGTCTATGGCAAAGGTTGGGAGTTAATGTTACCTTAGTTACACAGCTTAGTACAGGAAAGCTCTGGGCTGCATTCAGCCGACAATACAATACATTACAATACTGTAAAAGACGTATATTTCGTGGACACAAATTTTGCGCAAATGCTATAATTGACATATTCACGGGAATTAAATTACGCGCATTTGCCACACACAAAAATTAGGAAAAAAAATATTCACTCACATAATGAACAAAAGTACTACTATAACTTGCTCAATAACGGCAATTACGAACGCAACTAGTTGTAAAGACCAATTAAAATAGGATAAAGCCAAGTAAGGCAACACATGGCCTTAGACATCGTGAGTAGACTTTTGTTGAGAAGAAATTAATCAGATTCATCGACAGGAAATACATTCTCAAGCTAATTAAATGATAGTTTGATAGATAAACACGAGTAACAATGAAATAATACACACATTATTAGATTGCTTAATTTACCGGGACTATTTTACTAGTCATTGCATCACGTGATTGCAAAACGAGGTCGGAGTTGATTGTCGGAGTTGATTGTTTCACTTGAGTGGTAAGAGTAGACTAATACTAGTATATATTTTTACGTTTAATTAATTTTTAATAACATTTTTAATTAAATAATTCAATTGTATCTTCTATGTTGTGTTTTTCATTCATTAGTATTAATTACAACGTATATTAATACATCCGCTTCAATAAGTAAACTTATGGCTTTATATTTCGCGCAGACCATAATTTCGTGCAAATTGTCTTTGCGCGTATAGCGCGTAATATAAGTCTGCGCGAAATATAAGTCTTTTACAGTACTTTTCTCTGAACAGGTTAGTAGGAAAATAGCACGAAATCGGTTTGCGCATGCATCCCAATCCATTCGCTTCATGCTTTGGGTTTTCCTACAAAACAATAAGTGGTCCAAACCCATAGTGAAATGTATTCATACATATCACTACAGATTGCTGGCTAAACGGCTCGCATACTACATTCAATACATAGTAATATGTATTGTCCATTGAACACGCCTCTGCTCTGTTTAAAACCTACTCTGGTACAAGCATCATAGACCTACCTTCTTTGAGCATTTTGATACCAAAGCCTGCGAACAAGAGGGAGGAGATGTAGTAGGTATAAGCACGAGGTATCACTGTAGTAGCGTAGCCAACAACACCTGGAAAAGAACGAAAAAACAAACAGATTGATGCGGTATGAAGAAGTGGCTTATTTTATGAGAGCTGTCTGTAATGTGGCAATACAGTTATCATCCTTGGTCTGTCATTACCAGCCGATGCTTGCAGGTTTACTGCAACATTCAATGCTAAAAATGTTGCAGGTTTCCTCCTGCCATAAACTGACAAGTGAAAGAATCTTGAAAGCGGCTCTAAACCCCAATATTCAATTTAACTTTTTTTTCTCCAAAACAATTCTATAGTTTTGAGAAATAGCATTCTTCTTCTACCAACAACGTACATTTTTCCTTATTCTGTGAATTTTTCAGAAAATATTATATCAACATGTTCTTGTAATAAATTGAAATATAATCAAATCTGCATCTACAAGTAGCTTCTAATTCTGCCATTATTAATTATGAAATATTACATATAGGGCCTCTCTGGTTGCCTTCATGAACAACAAGGTTAAAGAACATTTCAAAATGGCTCCAGCTCTTTGACAGCTTGTTGATTGATTTGGGATTTTATATCAGCTTTCAAGATTCTTTCACTCCTATCACGGCTGGCATGTTTCATATGCACATTCCTATCTTGAACCAGGCTGGATTTTCACTGGCCGTTGGTGCTAGCTGACAGAATATCCTGCTGCAGCAGTTCGTACCTGAGAGTATCGTCATGAATATTAGCGCTCCAAGAGCTCCGATTAGGACCGTCAGGCGGGAGTGTCGCATGGCCATGATGGCGGCAATGAAGAACGTCTTATCTCCCAGCTCGGACACGATGATGACCGACAGCGATGCCACGAATCCGTGGATGAACCCCAGGTCATTGTTCCGCTTCCGCAGGTGGTGGAGGATTCCGTGGTCATCGGACCACCATTCCTCGTCATCTTTGGAATGTTCCTGAAACAGTAGTACATCGTTCGTTCAGTCATGTGCGGACAATAAATTTTAAAAGTCTTCAAATTCAGTTATACTTATTTAATTAAGTTATTAAAAGTCGTGATATAAGTGAAAGAATCTTGAAAGTCACTCAAAACGCCAATTAAAAAAAAAAGATTTAAAAAAAAAAAAAAAAATTAGAGTTTAACCCTATTCCTGCTGGATTAGGCAGTCACTGCTCTTTAGGGCATGTTGCCTACAGCAGGGAGAGGGTTAAAGCTGCTTTCAAGATTTTTTCACATATCATGGCTTGTCCATTTATGGCAGCAGTAAACCCACAAATTATTCATGCTATGCACTTCAGTGTTATTTTATTGATTGATTGAATTAGTGTTTTATGTTGCAGTAGGAATATTTCACTCATACGATCTCTCTATGGAAAATAAAAAATCAAAAGAAAAGATAGAAGTTAGTAGTCTTCTGTTTCTGTAGTATCAAATATATTAACATGATTACTTTAAATAAAAATAATAATGTACTAGTAATAATTTCTGAGGTTTTCATTTGATCACCCAAAATAACCTATAAAATTCTTTCATCCACTGGATAATTTTATTAAAAATATTAGGAAGTGCTGTAAGCCGAATCGGTGAATCATTGACCAAAATACCTGAATGATTTATTAATTGTCACATGGGACCAATTAACAAGCGAACAACAAATCATAAAAATCAATATCATCATACAACGCAGAAAGGAAAGTCATAATGTTAACAGCTGGATAGACATTAGTAATAGTAGATATTTCTAATTGGTTTAGTAAAATGCTTAGGCCAGACCAATTTAATTACATGTTTCATGGGCATGATGGCCCTTGTGTCTGTGTAGGCAATCAAAAATAATAATAGGAAAAAATGGTGTTTATGAAGAAAAACCTTTTTTTCTGAACATCTTTCTCTATTCATTTTCTCTCATCTTATCTTGTCCAGGACAATGAAATGGATTAAAACTGAGAAGACGAAAATACGCTTTTCACTTCACTTCACAGTAGGTTACAATTAAAAATAACAGTCAAATAACATTATCAATTTCCATCAACCTCCATAAAATAAATCCAAATCTATGATAATGTTATTCCATGTCTACCATTGTTACCACTGATAGACATGTATTTGTGGTATAATCAAGCAATAATCACTATAAAACTCAGTATTTATATTCAGTATCCCCTCGAGGCACTCTAGACAACAGCTGGGTGGGTAGGCCACTGGTGTAAATAAGGATAATGCATACATGTACATAGTACGTATACACTATAGCATATGTACTATATACACAATAGTCTTATAGATAACTCTCGGCAAACATGTAGATAACAGATCTCCATTGTTGCCACGTGAAACCAATCATAACTATGATAAGTTAATTAAGACTGACAGAAAATAACTGGTAACTGCTTGAACAAGACTTGAACATAAATATTTAGGTTTATTGCTGTGAATATTATGATTACAAATACTGCTATCAATTCAATTAATTTATATCCTGATATGACATATTGGGATAGACAGAAAAATTAAAAGTAATAAATATAACAGGTAATTAATACCATTATATAATATTCTAGCATGAAAATGATAACATTATCCAATAATAATAAAATAATATTACAAATTTGAATAATTTGTGCAAAGTACAGATAACATTGCAAAAGAAAATGAAAAAAAATATCCCAGTTAATTCACATTGAATTAATTTTAAAATTTCATGTAGACTATTTTAGCATTATTAAAAAGATGGTTCATAATATTTTATATTGCATTGAATAATTTCTTTTACCTTAAATTTTCTCATGTTAATATTCTAGTGAACGTAAATGATAATTGGCATTGTATGATGTAATTTTGAACTGTTTATAGATTTGATTGAATTAGTGCTTTACATCACAGCAGGAATATTTAGGAGATAAATAAATGATGTTTTGAAATTTTATGGGTGTTATTGAAATTTGCCATTTCAATTTCAATAACACCCACAAATTAAAAAAACACCCAAATATTTATCTCCATTGTAACACATTTGACACCAAAGTTCATTTTATGGAGGAACTCTTTCTTATTAGCATGAATGATGGTATAGTAAAATCAGGAACGATCAGTTATCATTATACAGTGATGCAGCTCTGGGATCTAATGATATTTCAACCTGGAACATTTTATTTCTCGACCAATCAAACTGCTAGATATATCCTAAATGTGTTACAATTTTATTTACACCCATATGCCACGACTGTTTGTAGGAGGAACTATTGGAGCAACTACCATGTTATGATAATATTATGGTTATACCCCTAATCTCTCTGGAACTACCAGTATGTAAAGTACCTTTGGGCAAGATGAAACACAAGAATATTAGGCAAGATGAAAGAGAACATGTATTTATTGACTAGATTAGTATTTTTATGATCTAGAAAACACACATCCGCTATCAATATCAGTATCATTCAGACACGATTTACCCAAATAATCCCCTACAGCTAAATGCACACAATAAGGTTACATAGCGATAGCTATCATATATACATGCATGAAATAGGCTATTGGCTATGGAGATTATATGGTACTGAGATTGTATGACCTGAATATATTAAATTTCATGATGTTGAAAACATTTCTTTCATAGCGAGTGAGTTATTGTTTTACATCATAGCGGGAATCTTTCACCCATAGGTGACTATTTATTTTATTATTTCTAGTCCAGATGTCATGTGTTTAACTGCCAATATATGCAAGCTTTTATTACAATTTAGGTATAATATTTCATTTAATATGTAGATGCTGATTTTTGTACATGTTTAATATATTTATTATAGTCTCTCATATCAATGCATTTCTTTTACATGTAAAATAATGAAATATTATCTGCATGTGCAGCAAATAATGATAAACTGGCCAAAATATTAGATACAGTAATTACCCTCATAATTTGAACCCTTTAAAATATTCGAACACTATAAAACATTATCCTAGAATTACATTTCCAGATTTAACATTGCCAATCGAATAGTGTGTAGTTATAGGCACAGTAAGGAGTTTCATCACACGCAATGGCGGCATTGCTTCAAAGTAAAATTAACGACTGTTGATTTGTAATTTATTTGAATTATTAAACTATCTGTATTTCGAAAAGGTATGTGGTTGAACTATAACAAAATCCTACTACCTAATACATGCATGTAATGTCTTCCAATCTTGCCAAGGAATATCTGCTGCTTTGACAAGTGCATTACAAGTACATTTAATGGTATACAATCATGGGTTTGTTTAGATATTTCATGGTCAAACATGTTTTTACATGAAATTATGTATGTACATTTGATGTGTCTACGCAAGTATATTGGGTAATCAGCTGCATTTTCTGCATATCCCACTGGTTTTCAATATATTATTATTTTATTATTTCTCAATATGTATAGTTATGTACCTTTATTGGTATAAGTAATCATGAACAGGTATTTTGACTATGTTCAGTTTTCCCCCCTTAGTCTATTAGACTATTGAAAATTAAATATTATAGTTCATTACCAACTGATTATTCAGGTTTTACTGGAAATATAAACTGCAATAGAATTCTACTTATCCTACAGCAGTGAAAAGATATTTGGAGGTACAAAAGCGATTATATGTATGCTTAAGTACATGTACTTTGCATTTTTAACTCCAATTTGGACAACTTAATCTGTGATTCAACCGATTGTATGTTTTTAAAGCTTTAATTCGTCATATACGTAAATCTATCTAGAGCAGTGCCTGTGCCTATTCCAGCAGTCAGTTAGAGGGTTAAAAGCATATATATATATATATATATATGAATCGAACATGCACCAACATATGCACTTCCATATTAGATTTCTATCGACAGACACGTGAGTTTGAGTTGCACATGTATTTTTAACCATGTCGTTATATCAGTATCCTTACAAAATTGCGTTATTCTAGTGTCATTGCATGTTATAAAATGCATGTTATAAAATTACACACACGTGAATAGAATGAAAGAAAAGGGAGGGGTGGGGTGCTGGCGGAAATCATACCATATAAATTAATAAATCGTTAACAATGTCCTTAAATTAATCTTACCTTTTTCTTTTCCTTGCTCTCTTTTGATTTCTTATCATCTAACAAATGCCTTTCACTAAAATAACCATTGCTTTCTACAAGATTGTCAACATTATCATGTTTGCTAAAACTATCCACTAATAAAAACAGCTGAAAGAACACCAAGAATGTCAAAATAATTCGAACGATTTTTGACGATTTTACAAAGAATCTCGCCATCTTAATGTAAGTTTTCTACATAAAATGAATCACAGCACGTTTGAAATGGATCTCCTCAATATAGTTGGGAAAACGTGTATTTTCGATCTAATCCATCCGGTGACATGTCATGAATATGGTATAGGGTTATTTCCCTTGAATTTGAGAGAGCCCCCTTATGGACGGTGTTGATGAAGAAATGTGTCATATATCGAATATTAATAGTAGCTAATAACCCAGCTCTCTTGGATATAAATAACTGTTTGTGAGCTTTAATCAACAGAATAATATTCATAGTACCAAACTGACCTATAATTAATACTAAAATGTTCACTTTTAAGTTATAAAAGTAGATGTACAGTATTAATAATTATATCGGTTGACAGTTTATGTAGTCACCTGCAAAAGGGATACATCATTATTTTGTTAAATGAGGAAATAATTACAATTGCTTTTTTTTTTAAATATGAAAATAGTATTATTCAATTTATAGCCATGTATGCTCATATTATTTAAATAATAATTTATGATAATACTATTCTGAACATAATGTGGGTGATTTATGCTATTTGACGTTCTTGTTCGAGGCTGGTAATGGCTGCTCAGACACCTGTCAGTCACATTTGTTTACAAAGTGCGGGAGGTATGAAGTATTCCTTCTCTGATTGGTTCAAGTTTGACTAAAGATTGAAAAGGAAATGTCACGTCAATCATGGCCAGAACTTGTTGGAAAGGTTAATCAATTTTGAACTGAATAGTAAAACACAATGTCATCAAGTTGGAAGAACAATTTTATCTTGCCTCCATGTTTGACTCACTGATCTTGATAAATATCCAGACCAGGGGTGCGTTCAGGCTACACTACACTACGCTACTTTTCTACAAAGTAGTAGTTGGCTGAATGGGTTAGTAGGAAAATATCAGGAATAGTTTGTGTAGGAGGTTCCAGGAAGGTAATTAATTTCAATGGCAATTGATGTCAGATTCCACCGATGGGTTGGAACTAGGAACCATTGGCTCTGAGGCCTATGAGCTACCAGGATTTAAATATAAAATAAGAACTGCAGGGGTGCGTTCAGGCTGCACTACAATTACTACACTACACTACTATACACTACTCTACCTTTCTACAAAGTAGTGGTTGGCTGAACAGGTTAGTAGGAAAACAGCAGGAAATCTAATTGTGAATGCGTCCAGTCCATTCGCTTCATGCTTTAGGTGTTCCTACATTTTCCTACAAAAAATACTACTGGCCCAGACCTGTAGTGAAAAGTAGTACTACATAGCACTACATATCTGGCTGAATGGCTTCCATAGCACTCATAATACTATGTATAGATAAATAGTGCAGTCTGAATGCAATCCCAGGGTATTCCGCTTGAGTAAGTGAGAGGAAAATACATTTTTCAGCGGGAGTATAAAACCATTTATACGTACACCTTCACGTCCCCATGCAATGTAACATGCAGCAAGCTGTTTATGAAAGTCCCCCCCCCATCTCCTAGCTGTGACCTGTGACTTTTGCCTGTTCAACTTTCGTGTCATGTTTACATAAATTACTATCCCAGAGTTGCCGGTTTCCACAGTCCATAAGAAACTTAGTGTCAATATACAGCAATAACATTCCGATTACACCACTACAGTCAGGGACTCAATGACTCATTCACAATTCCAAGTAAAGTCCAAAACGATACAAACACGCAATCACCGATCAAATACGGCACCATTTTTCTGTTGACTCTTGTCACACCCTTTTCGGCAAAAACATGTTGCACTCTGCTTCTTTGGCCTTGTACATGACTGTGTAGTGAAGTGAGTAATAGTGATACATTATCACTGACCCAGCCATAAATGGGGCCAATAGGAATCTATGGATGGTCAGACTGTAATTTGTGTAAAAACGAAATGATTTCATAAATTTTATTATCCATGACGTGAACAAAGAGAGGTACAGTAGTCATGTTTGGTAGATTTTTTAAATAAAAAGTAATTACATTTTAGCTGTCAAAATGGATCCACATGTAAAAACTGCTACTTTCCATATTTACGTGTTTTTATTTTATTGAGTCGTCATTAATTACGTACATTGTGAATAATCTGCATGTGATCTGTGGACATACACTTGATCTTGCTATATGAGATGCTTTATCTAACAGTGGTGGAAATAGGTGCTCACTGGAAATGGTGTACGGTGTGATACTAAGCATGCAATTGCAATAAATGTTTTAATTCGTTTACAATCCTACTGAAACATATTGGCAAGATAAATTTGTTGTAGCAGTATCATAGGGCATATGCGTATTTTTGCATCCTGTGTATGGATTATGGATTTATTGATTCATACACAGGACGCACAAAAACATGTATACCCCTCATGATACTACTACAGGTTGTAGTCTGCAATGTTTGTACAAATCGGTGCTTCGACAAGTAGTCCCACATGATAACTCGGCCCATTTATTTGTAATTGTACTTTTAATATATCTGTTTAATGTAGGAGTAACAATACTAACAATGATAGATATGATGTAATAAAATATTCATTAACATTTATTTCTATGAGCGTTGCTACTATATGACAAATATCATAAAATCAGAGTAAAATGTGTTAATAAAATAATAATCTTTTTGTGTAGTACATGTAGTATTCTGCGCCAGTTGCATGATGTCATTAACGAACATTAATTTAATTATATTTTTAGCCATGGAAAGAAGCTGAAGATGCCATAAGAAGAAACTATCCAAATATGTCTGTAAGACACAGCCTGACCTTGGAACTAACCATTCTTCTTACATGCCTGTGTAGCTTACTCCTTCTTCTGCCGGTCAGCACGGAGAGTGTCAACACGGCTAGACTTGTATTTCCGTGGATTCTCAGTAAACCATTGGTTCAGTTGTAATTTACCTTATTGCCGAATAAACAACCCGAGATCGAATAGAAAGTTAACAAGTTTATTTACAAAGAAAAGTATGTTAACAGTAATTAATCAGTTCCTTCTTTAATAATTTTAATATTTTATAATATCTCGAAATGTTGACTGGGCCTTGATCCGGACAGATGGTGATGGTATAGGATCTGGTAAGAAAAGCAGCCAGTCTTAATGATTAAACACAGAGAAATTATCTAAACATTATGCAATTAATTAATAACTTGGGGAATATACATGGGGTAAAATATTGTCACATATTTGGGGTTAATAAAGGTTTAATTGATGTGACAATATTAGAGCAGAAAATGTAATTATTAATATTATACTTTATTTAATGATCAATTCCTACACTAACTTAAGTGTGATGATGTGCTATGGTGTGGGATGTAGATGCAGTAATGAAATGACAACACATATGTAGACTGTAAAAAGAACAACAATACATCTATTTCACACTAGGAAATAGATTACAATTAAGGGGATATTATTTACATTTTATTAACAGTATTGTATGATGTCGTTCATCACTGGACTGGAAGACATATATGTCGATTTGCCAATTTTACCAGGAATTCCATGTACCACAATACAATACGGTACATCATTACACCATGCAATGAAATATAACAACGGGCCATGGAAATCTTATAGCCAATTAAACATTACTTATGTGTAAATATATCGCATACACCTGTAAACCTATGTTATGTAATAAGTCACAATGATATCGACATCAAACAAACCAAGTAAATGCAAACACAAAGTGATTGCATAGCTCGATGATATTGCAGTTGTAATAGGATCCAACAACGAAGGAGTTGAACCGTGAAAGGTGCAACGATGATAATAATATGCAGCGAGTAATAATTTTTTAACATAGCACAAACTTAGGAGTCAACCTCCACTGGAACCGATATTCGAGACAGCGATAATATTATATAATCACGTAGCAGAATTACTACGAAAATACTCTTAATGTTACTAACTGTTGCAATAAAAATGCAATATTTAATGCGCAAGGATGATATTAAGTCATGAAACTATATTACGTATGCGGGAAGCGTGCATCAAGGTTGTTTGTGATCTGATGTTTACATCAGCCGCCATCTTGGCCGTAGGGAGATAATCACTTGGCAACCGTCTTGCCCTTATCGTGCTAGCCAAAACTTTATGCCATGAATATTGAAAAGAACAAGTATGTAATGCCAAATTGTAACAAATTTCGACTAAATATTACGCTAGTGTTCCTTTTACATCAAATAAACAACACTGGAATACTATACGAGTAATAGCACTGATCATATGCAAAGTGACACCTCGATGAGCCAACCATTATTGAACGGCGAGACATTGAACGGAATAAAGTCATTATTGTGCCAGATGACAACATTTACAGTGAAATCTTATTTGTGTCCAGTTGATTGGACACGACTAGAAACAATATTGAAATATAGATAAACAGCGATTTCCATTTTACTAGACCAGCAAACACTTTCGAAAAAAGAACACAGCCCGCGTTTAACGTTTGAGAAATACACAGATTGATTGATGATAAATATTCATTTGCAAGGCAAACGGAGATGTCCAAAGAGCAGTGCCTGTGCATAATCCAGCAGGGAGAGGGTTAAAGGCATACAATCACAGATTAAGTTGTCGTTTTGCACCGAATTGGAGTTTAAATGGAAAGTACATGCACTTGTCATACATATAATCGCTTTTGTACCTCCAAATATCTTTTCACCGCTGTAGTAAAATTCCATTGCAGTTTACATTTCCGGTTAGACCTGAATAATCAGTTGGTAATGTGCTGTAATATCTCAATTTTCTATAGTCTAATAGACTAAGGGGGATAACTCTAATAATTGAACATGGTCAAAATAACATTTCCAATGGTACCAATAAAGCTACATATATGAATGTTAAAAAATAATAAAAAATTAAATATTGAGAACCAGTGGGATATGCGGAAAATGTAGCTGGTTACCCAATATACTTGTGTAGACGCATCAAATGTACATTCTTTCATGTAAAAATATGTTTGGTCATGAAATATGTAAACAAACCCTTGACTTATGAGTTTGAACTATTAGATGGTTGCATTTGATAGAATAATTACAGTACCCACTGGTGATGTTTCTTTTTGCAAATCATTTATAATCGTTTGTCTATTTATTGTCTTCAGTGTTAGGTAGACATTGCTTTACTTTTTAGATCCAAGTGCTGCCTGAAAAGTCCTTGCTGCCAAAGGACGTGCGTCCTGACCGAGTGAGGGTGATCGTGAATGGAGACGGAGCAGTGGCACAACCACCACATATTGGCTGATCATAGGACAATGACAGAACCACCACCACATATTGGCTGATCATGGACCTGTGGCACACCTATTAGGTGATCATAGGACAGTGGCAGAAACACCACCACATACTGGGTGATCATGGAGCTAAGGCACAACCACTACCACATATTAGTGATCATAGGACAGTGGCAGAACCACCCCCACAAATTGGCTGATCATGGACCTGTGGCACACCTATTGGGTGATCATAAGACCGTGGCAGAACCACCACCACATACTGGGTGATCATTTACCTGTGGCACATCTATTGGATGATCATAGGACAGTGGCAGAACCACCAGTACATACTGGGTGATCATGGAGCTGTGGCACAACCACTACCACATATTGGGTGATCATAGGACAGTGGCAGAACCACTACATATTAGGTGATCATAGGACAATGGCAGAACCACCACCACATTATGAGTGATCATGGAGCTGTGACACACCTATTGGGTGATCACATGACAGTGGCAGAACCACTGCACGGAAACACAGGTTCTGGCTACTCTGCAGTTCCTGGGAAAGATGGGATTTCAGTCTGAGATTGGAGATCTGAACAGGCTGTTGCAGCCTTGTATTTCTAAGTGCATTTCTCCCATGGACTGTTCCAGTGTCGCCCTGCCTGTGCTAGGTGTATAGAAGAGGGCTTTTAGGTATGGCTGGGGGGCAGGTGGTAGCGCAGTGGTGGAACAGTTGGACTTCGGAGCCAAAGGTTCCAGGTTCAAATCCCGCCCCGGGGGCCCGGCATCAATGTTCGCGAAAGT
>JAUTBT010035442.1:0-18118 GCA_032361225.1 Lepetodrilus schrolli
ATGGATGGAACATTGGGGGTAGGTATTGTGTGAGAGAAAGGGGAAAGAGAGAGAGAGGGGGAGAGAGAGAGAGAGAGAGAGAGAGAGAGAGAGAGAGAGAGCAATAACACAATAGATTTATATAACTGTTCATACGCGATATCAAAGTCTTTGGACGTCTTTTAGAGCTTCTTCTTGGAACTTAATTTGTCGAATATAAAGTTAAAAGAGAGAGAGAGAGAGAGAGAGAGAGAGAGAATGTTTGTATCAAACCTTCTAAGAGACGTCCAACAGTCCAACTGAATGATGTTGCATATTTTTTTGTTTACTTTATTCTTTAAGCGGCACCGAGATCACCACTGTCTCCCATTGAGGCAGAGAGAGAGAGAGAGAGATTGGAGGATTCTTTGTTTCGATTGTATAAATACAATATGTTCTTACAATTTAGAAAGATAACAGTACTTTTAAAACATCACTTAAAGAGGCGAATTATTGTCCCTCTAAATTATTAATAGAAAAATCATTTTTAGATCGTTCTTTTTTTGTGTTTCGCATTGCGTCAATTTGATAATAGCCTGTACGACCCTGTATGTTTATTAAATAGAAATACCTACACGGAAATTGTATTATGCTGCGAGGATGCCGAAAATAAACCCACAAATAGTAGCTACAATAGACTTCCGAAGTTATCTATCAATTGCAACTTTCAAGATATTAAATTCAGTATTCAGAATTGTTGCGTTTACTTCCAATTTTCGTGCTGGGCTCTATATTATTTTAAAACTGCCCACACAGGACAGTGTGTCTTCATATATTGACTATGTCTTTAAAAGACTAAATATTTAACGTAGCTTGAAATAGGCATTTGGTGCAGTTATCAAACTAATTCCTTTCCGACGCGATCTATCTGTACCGTGGCAATGCAGTTATCATCTTTGGTCTGTCAGTACCAACCTTTGCTCGCAGGTTTATTGCAACATTCAGCGCTACGGATGTTGCGGGTTTTCCTCCCGCCATACACTGATAATCCATGATATAAGTGGAAGAAACTGTGAAAGCGACTCTAATTGAAAAATAATAATAATAATAATAAATAAAAAATATAAATAATCTTACCATGCATAATATGTTCGGATGGACTGTGGTTATTGCTTTATACCCTTCTTGAACGCATTTTATTTGACAGTTATTAAAAACCCTTGGAAAAACAAGAATACTGCCCTGAAAACGCACTAAAAGGAACATTGGAGTTTGTAGAATCGTTTTCTTGCTGAACCTTGATTATTTGCTTCAATTGTAAAATATATACAGTCATCATGTTGCACTAGATAGTAGAGGCGGTTTGGCTGTAGATCGTAAGACACTTAGTTCGTCTGTAGCACCCAGAGCTCACGGGTGTACTGCAACACCGTGCGCTACGCGCTACTAGGTTTCTTTATGCCATAAATTACAAGCCGTTATATGACTGAACCAATGTTTCAAACGGTCCTAAATATGAACGTAAATTAAACGCTTATGCACGCACAGGTATGTATATGCAAACCAAGTTACTGAAAAGGTAATACATGTATTTTAAGCGCGATCTTATCTTATCATATCTTAATGCAATTATTTAAAACAATATTTACATGTATTTGGATCCCGGAACTTTTCAAATAAATATTGTTTTTAAAATATCTGAAGGCATTGGTTAGAACCACCACTAACTAAAACTATATTATACTAGAAAATAAGCATTAATCTTTTGGATATTTTCAGGGAGTTGCCCGTCACCATACGAGTACCACAAGCCAACGGGCATGTGTCTGTATATCAACTGGACCACGTTCACGAGGCACTCGAAGGCCCGCACCATTTGTAGCGGAATGTCTGGGAGACTGATGGTAGCCGACACACCCTACAAGACTAACCTCCTCAGTTCGTTTGCATTAGAACACGGTAAGATTATCACAATAACAACAGATCCAGTACATAATGTTTACAGCATGTACATGTGCCGTGATATGAAGCTATTTTGATTTGTGTAAATCATTTTATTAAATATTTATTTAAGAGATTCAAATTAAAATGCATGCAATCACGGATGGTTGGCTTGTTTAATGATCATCAAACGACCTTTTCCCTGAAATTATCGGTATATACATTTGATTTTTCTATGCAAGTGGTGTATTCAACCCGCAACAAATTTCTTAAGTCAGGCTAGTTATACATTTTTTCATATTGCATATCGATAAATTAATTGCGTAGTTCAAATTCATAATGATAAGATAACGACAGAAGAAGTTAGAATTATAGCATTCGGGAAAGCATCAAGGAGCTTTCCTATCTCGTAATTGCATTATGTAGAGATTACGGTTTCTGAATAATTCCGAATGTGAAAGGGAAATAACCATAACTACGACACCTCTGTTTCATAGTTAAAGATGATATTGTCCTGTTGTCGATTTGAGTGAACCATTTTACAGCTGCGATTGAGATAGGAAGAGATTTCTGGATGTACAAAAGCCATTATGCCAAATGAATGTGCTTTGCATTTTACGTTCCAATTTGGTCCAAAACCACCACTTATATATGGATGTGTTGAATACGTTTGTAATTTGTAAAATAATTGTTACGATCAATCCAGTGTGGTGTTGCATCGTAGATTTCACGGAACTTCAAACTGGAATTTGTACATATGGTTCAATATTGAGTACGATCATTTAAAGTATTTTAATTAATAAACGAAACAAAACTTTAGTGATGTTCTTTTGTTTTGTTTTTGTTCACTAGATAAAACTATTTGGCTTGGCGGGAGTGTATCAGCAGATGGTGCCTGGAGATGGTCAACTGGTGACCTGATAGGACCTTCCAGAGAATGGGTTCCGGTCAACTCTAACAATCCCGGCGACTGCCTCATGATGTCTAGGGTATCCTACTACTTCAGGAATTTCCGCTGCACGAACAATGTCAAGTACATCTGTGAATACGTCCTCTCACCTGGAGTACCTCCATGCGGACCTCTGACGTACTTCTAGGATTCAAGGATGATTCTGACCAAGGCGGCATCCTCTTAAACAATGGCCCCAGTCTACCGAACACCTGTCAATGAACCTGCGCAATCATCCTCGAAGAAACCCAGACCATCCGTCAAATATGTTAAATAGGCACAAGGCCCTATGTTTCGAGAATGCTGCGCAATCGGATCTTCTATACCTTCCTTCTCTTGCTAGTATCTGATGGCGTTTGTTTTTAAAAGTATAGACCAATCCACATCCTTGTTACATACTGTGGGCGGACATGTTCATCCTCATGTCATCATGTCAACAATTTAATATTATGACGTACTCCATGTCCTTTAAATAAACCCTTACTGGTTGGAGTTGTATTAGATATTATTCTACTAGAACTTGAAAGTAACACGGAAAGAAATAATCTATTATCAGAAAATGCAAGCAATGGAAACTGGAAAAATTCACTAAGGCACTACGAATGTTTTAACATAGGATTATTGTTAGAATTCATATATAGGAGTAAGCAGGTGGATTTTAGATGTAGTTTAGCTTCATTACTGGTACGGGTAGAAATAGGGAGATGCGAACATATTTCCTTAAATGGAATTAACTGTTTTCAACTTTTTACCATTGTGTTGAATTATATTAACGTATTAATGTTTGATACTCTTTTTATCAAACACATTATTTCGTATCATTAGCTAAATGTTTACTCTCTGTTCTTCTTCTTCTTTCTCTTCCTCCTTCTGCTTCTTCTTCTTCTTCACCCTTCTGCTTCTTCTTACTCTTTTTCCTCTTCCTCCTGCTTCTTCTTCTTCTTCCTCCTCCCTTTTCTTCTTCACCTTCTTCCTCCTCCTGCTTCTTCTTCTTCCTTTTCTTCTTCTTCTTCCACCTACTAATCCTTCTTCCTCCTCCTCCTCCTGCTTCTATTCTTCTTCCTCCTCCTGCTTCTTCTTCCTCCTCCTCCTGCTTCTTCTTCCTCCTATTTTTCTTCTTCCACCTACTCCCTCTTCCTCCTCCTCCTGCTTCTATTTCTTCTTCTTCCTCCTCCTGCTTCTTCTTCTTCTTCCTCCTCCTCCTGCTTCTTCTTCCTCCTATTTATTCTTCTTCCACCTACTACTCCCTCTTCCTCTTCCTCCTCCTGCTTCTTCTTCATCTTCCTCCTCCTCCTGCTTCTTCTTCTTCCTCCTCCTATTTATTCTTCTTCCACCTACTACTCCCTCTTCCTCCTCCTCCTGCTTCTATTTGTTCTTCTTCCTCCCCCTGCTTCTTCTTCATCTTCCTCCTCCTGCTGCTTCTCCTTCTTCCTCCTCCTGCTTCTGCTTCTTCTTCTTCTTCCTCCTCCTCCTGCACTGTCGTCTTCTTCTTCTTCCAGTGTTAATATATTACTTTTCTTACAATTCGTAAATGTACATAATTATATTGTCTATGCATGAGACATTATTAAATTAATCTGTCTGTATTTATGTGTGTTTGTCTGTTTCTCTGACACAATTGCTTCATTACCCAAAAGTGCAGTATTAATCAACCTAATCCATAATATACAAAGAAAACATGAACAGCTACAACCGCCCAAGCAAGGTACACCGTATATCTAAATGTTTATTGATTTTAATTATAATATTCCCATTATTGAACACAATTGAAATTTGTCAAGTAAAGTGTTTGTGTGTGTGTGTGTGTGTGCGTGTGCATGTGTGTGTGTGTACCTTATGTTGTACGTGCTATATCTTAATGTCACCAGTATAAGCTAACATCACATCATTTGAGAGATACCATCATATCAACACACCTCCGATAATTGTTATTCAATACCGTGAGGTAATTTTTCAGTGCGTGTGTATATTATACACATATATATATAAGAATAATAGATGAATGATTGTCTTATTATTGATTAATATTTTTCTCATAAATACCTAGTAATAGAACTGTCGTTGCAGTTATTGCAACAATATTTACATAACATTTAACAAGGATTTCAATAACGAATTAATTCTCTAGCGGGCTGTTAAGTTACTGGTATTCGATGTTATAATCGTTAAACCATTAGAGCTGGTCGTTAAGAAGCTTCTTAAGTTTGCAAACTATAGATTTATGGTGTTGTTAGACAAAACATAGAACTAATTTCACGTCACTTAGGTAATAATAGTAATGTATCCTGACACCAATGCTTATACATAGAGATTAATACACGAGCTAGTGTGTCGTATTGATTTTACGACGAGTGATTCCCAAAATATTAACTTTGGAATCACTCGTGTCGTAAAATCAATATGACACTCTAGCGAGTGTATTAATTTCTTTATACAACAAATTTTGAACGGAAATTCATACAACTCAAACGTATTCTCATGTGGTAGTCAAATAGGGAGTGGCGGATGAATACATCCCCGACCGTACCAACCAATGATCACGACACCGCTGCCGTGGAATGGAACAAGCTTCCCACAGAACTTCGATCCTGTCCAGACTACCCTTCTTTCAAATCCCTTCTGAAGACTCATATCTTCCGCCAAGCCTATCCCTAGTGATTGTCTTTGTCTGCGCTTCGAGCATGTGTTTTTCCACATTGTCCAGCGCATTAGAAATGCACTATTATTATTATATTATTATTATTATTATTATTATTATTATATATATATAGAAACTGCGCGTAGTCAACACATGTTCAGTGTATATATTGGTGGTAACTATGTGACAGGTACTTTATGGCACTTTATTACACACACGTCCTGCCTATCTTATAAACCAATGTGAAAGAAGCCTTTTAAGAAGGATCCAATTATTGATAGTTCGAACTCAAGAATAAGCCATATTCGTGTTTATACAATGCATTGCTATATCTATAAGTGTATGTTAGTACGAACTACGGAACTATACAAAACGGGATAATAATTGTCATAGATGGTGGAAGTATTTGTTGTTCTAAATTTGTAAACAGTACATCTTGAAAAAAAATTAAAAATTCGATAACACTTGGTGCCTAAACAATGACTATAGCAGTATTCTTTTTAAAAGAGCACCTGTTTATTTCGCAATTTATTAATCCCACACAAGTCTACGGGCAGCTTTCTTTAATATTTCAGCGAAAACGAACTCCAACCAACACGATTTAGGAATAGCCACACTTCAAATAATTATATACACGGGAGTGTTCATCGAATGTTCATGAATTGTGTATATGTATACTAGTAAAGTTTGCGATGATCTAGATAATCGCATTGAGGGAAATGAATATGCCTCCATTTTCGTAGCAAAATTCTAATTGTACTCTGGTTGTTTAAAATTATATAACCAAGTTGCACAGGCCAGAGCTTAAATATAAAATGAGAATTAATATACCAATGTGTTTGCAATAGATTCGTGAAACTGGTCCCTAGCGATTGAAGAGTCATTTTCTCTTCTCGAAGATAAATGCAAGTGCATATAAGCCATATACTAGATGCGTATTGTATTACAAACATTACATAATGACATTCAAGTACATGTAATTACAAAATCAGATGTGCTAAATAATATCATTTAATTATTTTCGCTACACCAGTGAGAGAGAGAGAGAGATTCTTTATTTCCTCCAGATTAAAAATCCGAAGATTCACATACATAATATCAATTTACAACATATATATAGGTACTAGAAAAGACAATGCACACACTATTTACAGAAATGTACAGTAATATATTTATAAGTAGTTATAGCCATATATATTGCAAATGTGGTGTTAGTAGGTAAATATACATTGCAAATTTTAACATTATTCTGTTTCATTAGAATTCCAACATTCTGATTAAATACGTAATTTGAACCAAATAGAGTACATATCATCTCATCCTTATCTTGCATTTCTAAATTGGCATTTGTATCAACATCAAGTTCATCAATTAAGAAGCTGAATAAGGTATTTCGTTGAATTAAAAGTGATTCACAGTGAAGCAATATATGCTTATCATAATCATATGCATGTTTATTACACAATGAACAATCTTGTGAAAATGTACTTCTAGATAACATTGTAACAGAATTGAATCTTAACTGTATGATCAGTGTGTACAAATGCTAGTAGCCAGTATTCCTGCAAACATAGTCTGGAGTGAATAGCTCCATACCGGGACAATCCTGTAAAGGGATACTGAGTATTTCCAATCCGATTCTTCTTTTTCGAAAACAGCTTACGTAACAGTTGTTTTTCCAGCGAGATTTTATAGGAAAAGTACCATATTGGAGATAAGTACAGAGGTAGTCTTCGAGATTATATTTGCAGAGGGTCAGAATTAGATCTCCACATATTGTTTTCGAATGAATTTCACCAGGATTTGTAGTGCTTATAAAAGCACAGAACATATATTTTGGAAAAGTGTTACACTTCAATGTCTAAATTTTTATCAAGGTCGATAGTTGCGATGTCAATAATAGCGTCACAGTATATGTTTGCATTGTATTCAATAGATTGAATGATTCACCAAGTGGAGGGGAAATGCAGTGGCATTGTGCATTATATGGGTGCCTTTGAACAAGGCTCTGGGGATACTGGGTATCATGTATCATAGTTGAAAAACAATAAAATTACAACAAGGAACATATCATACCATCCGATTGATCTTAAGTACACGTTGAAATCCTATACAACTACGATGGATAACGATGCCGACAGGGGGACAGAAAATGATTGGGAGGGGATGCGGAGGAGGGGATCGTGAGGGTGAGGGTTTCATGTACAAAGTCGTTACGAAATCAATAGCAGACATGACACCAATTTGAATATACATGAAATGTCACTCAACGATAACGTCACTCATATTATGTTCACATTTAAATTTAACGTTCAATATCTATACACGTGAACAGTCCGTTTGGTCAACAGGTTCCGTAAAGACAGGACATACCGAGCGCCCATTGCATATTAAGTCTATAACTTATCCAGGTACATGTTGATTTTTGTATCCCGTGTGTTATTTCAAACTTAGCAAAAAAATACGTAAATTATGCTCTGTATAGCATCCTCTAAAAACATGTCCATCGCCTATAAACATACTCCCCTTGGACATATGTAACCGTCACTCTGTGAGTATATAGTTATGTATATAGTATATATTATATGCGATAGGCCCATATTTATAACAATTATTAAAATTGCTCGTATGTTAGGACAGAAATCATAATTTATTTATTTATTTCTAAATTGATAGATCAGTTCCAAGTATTTCTGAACTTATTGCAATGATCACATTATTTGGCAAGCTAATTAGTAGGCGTCGTCGTGAAATCTAACATTGCAAGGCTGTTGAATAGGAACGAACGCTAGCTAAGCAATTGGTTCATGCTAGAACTTTAAATTGATACCATTATTTTTTTTAAAACAATATTTATTTGAAAACATCCGGAATTCATGAACAGCCAACGTAATAGCTATCTGAACATGTCTCCCGGTTTCACATACAATAACAGGACGACACGATAGACAATGAAAAGCATGGTACATGGAGGTTTGCGGAAAGCAGGTGTTACTTAAATATAATATTTATTTATTTTAAAATCTTTTGCTTTTAGTTATATTAAATTGTTATGAAATTTAGAGAATTATTTTTCTCTAAGTTTCTGCATAAACATTTGGTAGTCCGTGAACTATGGTAGGAATGTCGATGTTATTTCAGAAGAAATATTCAATTTGGCGATAATAATGTGAACATTTATATTGCACCAAATCCAGGCTCGAATGCAAGCTCATAGCGCTAAATTATTACCCCGGTCACTGGATCAGTGTACACTCAATTTCCGTCTCAACTCCCTGGGGAGTATACATGTGAGCTAAAAAGTGGGCATACAAGAATAAAGTGATATGGGTCTTCATGGAATTGGCCACAGGAACAGGATGATGCCATTATATTGGGAGTTTGATTTAAAAAGCCAGGGCCTAATTAGTAAAAATCTGCCCTGAATTTTAATTATTTATTTTTTAAATAGAATTTTTATTTTTTTAAAATTAGGATTTAAAGTCGTTTTCAAGATTCTTTGAATTTTAATAAAAACTGCCCTAAATAAGATAACAATTGTAATACCTGAAATATTTTACTTAGGATTGTAATAACAATTGCCTTGAATTGTTATAATTCCAACTGACCGGAATAGTATTTTATATGTAATATGCAATTCGAAATAATGGCTTTGTCGAAGGAAGAAAATATTTCGATGACATCGTTAAATGTGTGCCGATTATTACACGATTTATGGCTTAGATAATGTCACTGTTCACAAGATAAGCTGAAAGTTGGATCATCTAAAAGTATAAATTAGGGAATTGTTGGTTGTATATACAGTATACGTACGTTGAAAATTTTATAATCTAAACCCCGACCATTATGCATATGCTTAACATCATTTGGCGGATGTTAAGTAGGCATTATGGTTAGTTTAGAGGATAGATTGCAATTGGATGTTACTACGTAAATGTGACTGTATAGCACTGAAGTTCGGATTACTCGACACATATTTTAGTAATATGACATTTATTGGTTAAATCTAACTTCATATTCATGTTTATAACACAGTAATTTAACTGGTTGCAAATACTAACGTGTATACTTGTATTGTGGATAATGTTGTAGTAGTGACATGATCTCAAAATTATATATTGATTTCGATAGCACTAAAATAACACAATAAAAGAAAATACAATAATTTCTAATTTTAAAGCGAATCGTATTGTCATTTTAATCGGGATAAAGAATCTTAGTAGGTATTTTATTAAATATTTGCAAACTAACACCTTACTTCCTTTTGTACCTCAATTTATATTCAGAAATTGGTCTTTAAGGTATTTTAAAAAAGAGAGTTCGCAGTATTCAATGCTTCTCAGTAATAATACTGTCCCAGTTTCTATAATTTTATTTGCGTTTCTCACGTTTTGAATATCGACTACAACCATTGACTTATTGATTTATTACACAACGATCCCAGTGATATTAACCTTGCTACTTATTCATATAAGCATTTATCTAATATCTTACAATGAGATTAGTATTTTTATATGTGCGCCATATATTTATAAGCGCTGGTTGCTAGTCTACCAACAATAATAAATCCAATAATATTGAACTGGTAGTGAGTCGCCTACAAACATATCTGCTTGTCTATATCACAGGGGTTCGGTGATCGAATAGTCTTTTTTTCAAGAAATATATTTGAAACGTTAACCATGCACTTTACTTATCTAGAATAATAGCAAAACTAATCTATACATTATTATACATTAAAGTTGTGAAGAAGAAAACAAAAACAATAAACATTACAATTATATTTTCCAGTAATAAGCATTTATAAAAGGCAATAATTATAGTGCTCGTTTAACTCTTCAAGATGGAAGATATCGGAGATGATCTAGCGGGCTAATAATTAAATATTGATCTAATCCAGCTGGGAAGTGGTTAATCCTAGCACTTTAAATAACAGATAATTTCATTGCTTGGAGTCTGTGACATAGTGTCATAGAATGGTTTAAAGTGCATGCATTCTCTATAAATATTTGCTGTTTGTGATGTGCTCACTTGGTCGATACCCCGATATTAAGCATGCTGAATCAGAGATTCAACATGGAAATACAAACAATGGTTTCTTCTCATGCATTGTGATCGACTTTCGTAGACTTGTAGATTTCGTCCTTAGAAATTATATTATATACTCAACAAAATAAATTAAGAACATTTTTGTGAGGAAGTTTTCTTCCAAATTTCGGAAATCCGCTTGATGATTCTGGCCACGAGATTACCAAACCTTTTGAGAACGATTTCATGCTCAAGCTCAACTTTTGATTTGTGAAAAAAACTTTGAGTTGAGAATGAAATCGTACTCAAAAGTTTCGTAATCTCTGCGCCTGGTTCCATTCTTTTTCCAATGCGTCTGCAAATTCTTGAAGAGTACCTGGATCCTGTAGGCATTTGGAAATTCTTCATTGTTCAAATAATATAAAGCTAAATTTATACATTAATATCCAAAAATGCTACTGTCCCTTATTTTTGCTGAGTATATATATATCTATATATGTATATATCCTTGTCTTAAGCATCCTAGTGATCACAATCATCATGATTAACAGACAATGCCAGCTTGAGTTGTATACTCCCCAGGGAGCTGAGATGGAAAATGAGTGCACATTTTAGCGTCAATGGCATCGTCAGTAGACATCATCAATATTAAATGCAGTCTCCAGGCAAACATATAAACAAAATTCTTCATAATAAATCTCTACATTTATTTACTATACATTCTTTAACAGAAATATCACAATGCATAGTACAATTATCATTGTAACATAACACAAAAGAAAGATACTTCAGATTCACTCTGTAATAGTAAATGCCGTCACCCCTGGGTACCAATTGAACGAACCGTCCATCTATACACAGGAAGATTCCATTTAGGGTACCAAGGGATGATAACAAAATAATGGCTGTACATTGAAATTCAATCTAGCTATTCAGTATATATGACTCTGAACCAACACAAAAATAAATTGGCAACTGATCTAGGTTCGACGTGGATGATATATACCATAAGAGAGTTCTTGGACAATTTCCACTCATGTGCAAGAGGGTATGCATTGGAAGTTAAAATCAAATCTGCACTCAAATGTACATACATATAGATCACATTCACAAGTTTTTGTTTCACAGTTAGTGTCAATAAACGCTAATTATTCTGCATAAGGCTCTCATTATCAATTTTCTCGACATGTTAGAAAAGTAAAATGTTCCAACATTGAGAACTTCCATGTGTATCCACTTGGCAATATTTTACACGTGACAAAAAAAAAACAGAAAAAAAAGTATCAAAAATAGAAAAATCATACACTCATGTTATTCAACAACAACACATACATACACATTTCTCTCTTCAAATGTACAGAGTATATACATTTTTAATACTTCCATATTTTACAGCAGGAAAGTCATTGCCAAATGATACACATTTTCTGAATTGGAACACTGAACTTTTCAACTGTGCAGTTATCATCAATCATTAGTAATCAGTTGAAATGTACTTTAACCATCTCCATGCTGAAGGCAACCGGAGATGCCCTAAAGAGATGCCCTAAAGAGCAATGTTGAATGCACATTTCATTCTCAAAAAGAACAATTTCAAAATATTCACATTGGCTCAGTCAATATTGGTATAATTATTGATAGTGCCTTTGACAAGTCATTATATGTGCATCACCAATAGGGACATGAATTGAGACATGATAACATACCTTTTGCATCATTTGGGCATCAAGTTACGGATATCAGGGATAATCCTTGTTGACATACCACTAACATCTAGCATACATAACACATATTGTATCTACATGATATCATTCCATTAAAATATTCTATGCCTCTAATCCTATACTAGCTGTAACCGTGAAAACACATATTGAATAAAGAATGTATTACAATAATACAATATGTGGCTTCAAAGGTTATTCTCTAAGCAGACACTCAATGTATGTCAACGGGATTTGAGCAATACTTCAGAGGCACAAGGCCTCAGCCTAACTTGACGCCCAAACAATCACACTCAAATTACTATTTGTCCATACCATGGTAAAGTCACTGATCTTTAATGTCATCCTGTTAATTGCTCTCAGCATTACAACTTTTAAAAACATATTTTTTCATGAATAAAAAAATTAATAATCTAAACAGAATTTACACTTCCAAAACAAAAATTTCAAATAAGCCAGGGGTGATGACATCAAAGAATTTGTTGCTCACATTTCATGTCCCTATTGGAAAATGTTTGTCGAGATTGTATACACTGATAGGTCATGGGACTTCATGGGAATATTTTCGTGCTTGCTTTTATCTGTCATGTCTACTGTTTGTAGACATGCATAATTGTCAAATCTGGTTAAGTTCACATGTCTACCTAGCTTCAATGTTAACTCTGATGAAAATGTCATTCATTTGGAAATTGTCATGTAAGTGTTATTTAGAAATTCTTTGGTTGGGAAACGACAACTATGTTCTTTCTCCTACTGCGCTTCCGTTTACGTCCGCTGATCGACACATTCTCTCCCTTTTTATGCGACCTCTTCCTGGACGTGTGACCTTGACTATCCCGTTCATCATCATCTGAATCGTCACCATACAGAGAAGGCGTCATGGATCTTTCACGTGAATGTGTTGATGGCGACCGCGACTTAGCAGACCTTGATCGGGACCGACTTGATTTTGACCGAGATCTGTTCCTCTTCCTTTTCTGTTTCCCTGTGCCGGACACTTCTGTTTCGCTGGCACTGTTTGGAGAGAGGAAGGATTTTGCTGAAGGTTTTGAGTCCGACTCTGATGCCGTTTCAGAGGACGTTTTCCTTGAGTTTCTCTTCAAATTCGTGGTTGGTGGTTCTTCAGCAGGAATTATAGCAATAGAGGGAGCTGGACCTCTAGCAGGATGTACGAGTACAGATTCTGGATTGGTTCTGGACTGTTTTTCCTTGGGCCTGACATCTGATGGTTTTTCCTGAGTGGGAATATCAATGATACTCGCCATAGCCCACGAAGGCATTCCAGTTGGAGAATCCATTGTTGATGTTTCTGTTACAATAGCCACTTGACTCCAATCGCTTACAGGTTCAAATGGATCTAGTTCGTCCTCTGGTTTAGCATCAGCTACTGCAAGAGAACGGGAAGCTGCAGGAGTCTTCTTCTTCTTCTTTTTCTTTTTACTTTGTTCAGTATCTTGTCCTGGGATGTCTTGCGGTAAATCAGCTGCTGATGCTGCATCTGTCAAAACAGCTTTGGATGGTTCAATGCCTGCTGCAGATGCTCCTATAGGGTCATTGTCTTCTTTTCTATCATCATCTTTGGGTTCCTCTAGCACAGGAAGACTTGGAACCTTTTCAATTTGACTTTCTTTCTTGGGTTCATTCTCCAGCACTTGGGATGCCTTCTTCTTCCTTTTCCTCTTCTTCTTTTTTATATCTTCTGTGTCTACACTTTGTATTGACATCTCAGCATTAATTGATGGCTCAATTTCGGGAATAATTTGTTCTTGCCTTTGGAGGGTAACAACTCCCTGTCTTTTCCCAGCAAAGGAATCACTTTCTGAGGCCGTGTCAGTTGTTTCATATGTCAAAGCAGCAAATGGATTCCTGATAGAAAGGGCAGTTGAAGAGCTTGATTCATCATCTGTTTTGATCAGAGAATTGACTTCATCATCAATTTTGGATGACATCATTACATCAATGGTATCAGTAACATTGTCTTCTTCATGTACATCTTGACTGCCAATAACATCTCCGATTTCTTGATTACTTGTATTCAGCACCTCAAGATCCTGTGACCATTCTGGCATCTCAGATACACCAGACAATGCAGCAGACATTTGTCTCTGGTACAAAGAGGGAATGCGGGGTCTTGTATTTCTAGGACTTCCAGGTGGTGCAGAATCTTCAGTAAATAGATCATCTTCATCAACAATGTCACAACTAGCATCAGTCTTATCTTCTGGTTCTTCTACACCACCCGATAGTGTTGCAGATGTCGTTTCATATGGCGATGACATGCTAGGTTCTTGGTTATTGTTCAACTCTGCCTCACTATTCACTTGATCAGGGTTTTCATCCATGATAAAATCATTGCATTGTGGAACATCTTCTCCTTCCACTGTTTTCGATAGAGAATCACTTGTCTCTGTTACCACCCATTCATCTTCACCATCAAAATTGCTATCGGCTTTAACATCTTCGTCTGTGTCGTCAACTTGAACCATCTCGTACTCTGCATCGAGTGAATCTGACTCAGATCGAACGGATTCTTGTGGTATAACAATACCTAATCCTTCAACCTCCACTTCAGCTTGGCAAGGTTCGTTGTGATGATCAATATTCTCCTTGTCTGTGATATGGGAATTGTCGACATCTTCAGTGTGTCCCATGTCTTGCATAACCTCTGATTGCTTAAGAGTAGTGTCAAGATCTTCTGGTAATTGCTCAGCTGCTGGAGAGGGTAGAATGGTGCTGGATGAACCTTCTCCCTCTATTAATGACAAACTGGGATGATCAGCATCTTGATCATTAGGCTGTGGCATCACCTCATGTGGTGGTACTGAATGTTCCTTAGTTACCTCATCACTGAAAGGCTCAACGACTTGTGTGCCTTCTTCAGTATCTGCAGTGTTGTTCAGAGTCATTGGTTCCTCTATAACATCTTCACACACTGGAGCTGCATCATTACTGCTTGGCTTATGATGTAACTCCAGTTCCTCTGCTTCATTCTCTTCTGCTTGATCTGGAGTTTCTTGAGCATACTGATACAGAGAAACCGAGCTTTCATCAAGCAGCTCCACTGATAACACCTTGTCCTCTTCTACAGAAGATGGAATGAGAGTGGTGTTGTCGATATCAAAAGGGAGGGCATTGGATGAATCACTTTCCCTGTCTGGGCTGATCTCCTGGGAGGTTACTGAAGACTCGTACATAGACTCTGAAGGATGGAGACCACATGGAAGGTAGTATGGAGTAATGTTGACCTCTTCTTCATATGTAGCTTCTGTTACAAGCCTCTCCAAGTCAGAATCACTTGGCTTTAAAGTTTGAGTCACTTCATCGTCAGTCTGTTCTCGCAAAGTTGCATCGCTAAACATTTCTTCATCATTATCATTTTCTGTAATTGTTGGTGCATCAGTTTCCTCTCTGTGATGTTGGATGTCTGAAGAGGATGATATTTCCACTTCTTTTTGTGGCGAATCTGATTCACTATCTGCTTTAGATCCATCTTCAGTGCAAATACTCGATGACATTTCAATGTAACTTTCAGCAAACTCTTCAAAATTCTCCAACATATGACTTCCCTCTTCAGGTTTCTTATTCTTTCTGTCTTCAATGTCCAGACTTTCAACTTTTGTAGACGCTCCTATATTTTCACGTCCCGGCACTGGTGGTAGGTGTTCTGTTTCACATGTTTCCTTTACAGTCATGAATTCTTCAACGTGGTCGATTGAAGGTTCCACAGTAGCTTGTTCTTCATCAATGTCGTCTTTTGTCATATTCACTAACTCTGGCCTACTTGACAGTTGAACTTCTGCAGATTCTTCAGCGGTTTCAAAATACATGCTATCTTTCATCTCTTCAGTTGAATCTTGAGACTGATCTTCAGACTTCCTTTCATCAGACTTTTCATTGCCATCTGTCATTGGTAAGTCTTCTTCTGATTCTACCGATTGTTTTACAGAATCTTCAGTTGTCATGGAATATTGATCATGATCGATATCAACAATTGGATCTTGAAATTCCTGCAGTGTGTCTTCAGGTTTTACATCATCATCATTTGTACTGTAAGATTCTTGAGAAGATTCTTCATCATATTTGACCATTTGCAGAGCTTCTCTTGTGGCCTCCTCCAGAGTTTTCTCAACTGTCCCAGTTACACTTACACTCTCAGAGCACGTGTGGATATCAGTTGATAAGTCGTCAGAAAGGTCACCTTCCTGTGTATGATAATCTTGGTCTGAACCCTTCTCATGGATTGTGTCTAAGACCTCCACTTCAGCATCATCTGGAACCACTGTTGTCGACTCGGATGTAATGCTGCCTGATGTGTCAGACAGACCCAGCACCGACTCTGTTTCTTTCCAGTCATCATCATAGTATTCATCAGCAGCTTTGCCTTCTGACTGTTCAGTACTCCTGGAATATTGGTTCTCTTGTTTGATTTGACTTTCAGTATGGGTCTCATTATCTTGGTTAGGAACTGGATTCAATTCAGCAAGTTCATCCACCTCTTCAAATTCATCATCAGACTCCGACACAATGCTTCTTATTCTTCTCATTAGCAAAGATTCTTTGCTTCCAAGGACTGGTCTTTCAGCAGCTTCCTCTGTAACTTCGACCTTGTCTTCTAGACTGCAGGATTCTGGATCTATTGCAAGCATGTTGGTGTCTTGGTGCTGCTCCTCTGCATCTTCATTGTCTCCTAACTGTACCACTGAGCCACCTTCTGGCCTATGCTGTGTTCGACTTGATATCTCACTGACAGGCTCATCACTTTGGTCTTGCAGTAAATCTGTCCCATCCTGAATAGAATGATTTACATCAAATACTTTAAGGGCACTCTCAATGGCACTTATTACAAGTTCTTCAGCAACTTTCTCAGTCGGAGATTCTGCAATTACAGGTGTCATGTCTACCTGTTTAGTATCTTCCACCAAATCTGTAATTCCAACTCCAACTTCTGTTGGTTCAGTGGAAAAATGTTCAATCATTGGTTCTTCATGGCAATTTGAGTTTGAAATATCTGTCATGGACCTTGTGGTGTCCAAGAGAGTGCTTGTTTCTTGATCATCAGGGATGGTAGTTTCTACATGATCTATAGCCGATTCATTGATTGTATCAAGTTCAATGGTCTCTGCTATTAATGTAGCTCGTGAATGTTCATCATATTTCTCTTCAACTTCTTCAGTTCTCTTTTTCTCTTGTTCGTCAGGTCTTTCGATAATAGGAACATGTGACGTATCAATTGCTTGTTCTTCACAAATCTCTTCAGCATGTTCTTCAGTTGTTTCGGTCATGTGTTCTGCTGTTGTTTCCAGAACTGGGACATCTGATTCAACAATTGGCTGTTCATTAGATTTCTCTTCAGCTTGTTCCTCTGTTAGTTCTGCTGCTGCTTCCAGAACTGGGACATCTGATCCAACAATTCCTTGTTCATCTGATTTATCTTCAGCGGGTTCTTCAGTTGTTTCTGCTTCTGATTCCAGAACTGGGACATCTGATTCAACAATTGCCTGTTCATAGAATTTGTCACCATCTTGTTCTTCTGATTTAAGATCTACATGTTCACCCATTTTCTCTTCATCTTGATCTTCTGGTTCAAAATCCCCCTGCTTGTCCAATTTCTCTTCAGCCTGTTGTTCAGTTGGTTCTGTCGCTTGTTCTGCTGCTGTTTTCAGAACTGGTATATCTGATTCAAAATCTTCCTGATCATCCAATTTCTCTTCAGCTTGTTCTTCCTTGGGTTCTGTCACTTGTTCTGCTGCTGTTTCAAGAACTGGGATAGCTGATGCACCAATTGCCTGTTCATAGAATTTGTCATCATCTTGTTCTTCTGATTTAAGATCTACATGTTCACCCATTTTCTCTTCATCTTGATCTTCTGGTTCAAAATCCCCC
>JAUTBT010035453.1:0-18118 GCA_032361225.1 Lepetodrilus schrolli
TGCCGATGTGGATCTTGTCCACGTACTTCACCTTGGTGATCGCCTCGTGTTCCTTCTCCAAGGCTGCTGTCGTGGGGTCCATCTCAGCATAGGTCTTCTGCACGTGGTTGATCTCATCGTGCTTGCGCTTTTGGTTGCGAGTGATCTTGCGCTCGGGCTGCTCGGGGAGCTCGCCCAGGAACTGCTCGGCGCTCTTCTGCACCGCCTCCTTCAGCGTCTTGCTCAGCGCCAGCCGGTTGCGGTCCACCCACTCGTCCAGCCGCCGGTTAACTGGGAGGCACTGGGAGTCACTGGGAGGGCCCTGGCCCCGCCCCCCGGCCCCCCGCGCGGCCCCCCCACCCTTCCCTGCACTTCACCCACTGCAGATCTGTATAAAATGAAGGGGGAATAACCCATGGTTATGATTGTACAGAGCAGTGAAGATGGGATCTGTAAGAAAAGGCAATATTCTTCAAAATAAAATGTTATTGAAATATATGATATTATTTCTGTTTTGCTTCAAGAAATTAAATGAAAAGTGAAGGAAAAGAAACTAATGGCATAATGGCAGAATAACATTTGGAGAAGACAATATTCAGAAAATGGGAAAATATTTGTCCCAGTGGTATTGATACATGCAGTTTGATATTTTCCATAAAATACATTTACATACATATTGTACATAGATCATTCCTATTCTAAGTGGATATGGATATAAACAGGATGAGGAGCATTATTTAACCCTTTCCATGCTGGAGGCAACCGGAGATGCCTTAAAGAGCAGTGTCTGTGCCTAATACAGCAGGGAGAGGGTTAAATGAATATTTGATCAGAAATATATATATTGCTAGTGTAAATAAATATATAACGGTACATTGCAACACAAATAGTCATACTATTTAAAACAATTTAATTTGCATACAAGATAACTTGCATCCATTGTAGTAATTACTTTGATAACAAAACATTGAACTATCATAATGGATTAATTGGCATTAATTTACCTTGAATATAGATCACGCCATGACATATTTTTTTTAGTACATTTTCATGCTCGAGCTAAAATTTAATATCTGGATTTGTGAACAAAACTTGAACATGAAATCGTACTAAAAAAAGTTTCATAATCTCGGACCTAGATTGGAGTAATAATATTTTGAGATTTATTATAGAAATTAGGTTTGGGGAATTTTGTGTAAAATTACTTATTTGATGGACTCCAGAATCTGCAAGCCATCAAACATAAGATGACTGATTATACATGGGGCAGATGGTACTACGTACATAGGTCCCACTCGGCCTCGACGCTCTGACTGTCATATCTCTGTGGTGCTTAAATTACAATCAGAGGTTCTCAGCCTAAAGGCCCACAAAACATCCCTGGATTCTGCATACCACATAGGACATTCAGTGTCACAGAACGTTGCCCAGCATAATCTCTGGTGCATTAGTTGCTAAGAAAAATATATTGGAAACAATAAATTCAAGCACAGAAGTTGCAAACATATATGCAATTTATAATAGCAACATGGTATATGGATGGAGAATGAAAATTTTAAATTCAAGGTGTATCATAATTGAGCTTTTATTCATAATAATATACCAGTGGATTAACAATTGCATTAAAACTTGATTTAATTTTTTTTAAATATGGACTATCACGATAGTACGGAGTTTTTAAAAGTGAATTTTACGTCACTTCACTTGATATTTACGTTAAAATCTTCGCAGTATGACATATTTTACTGACACTTCACGCAATAAATTTGGAAGGAGCTGGAAAGAGTTCTTTCCCCCTTTATGACATTTGCCCTGTGATATATTTGGATTTTAAAGAATAATCGTCTACAGAGCTATGTAGATTTATTAATTATAAATTACCTAATGTGGTCAAACGTCCAAATACAACGAAAAAAAATACATAGACATATCTTAGCCGAGACAAACTCTTGACATTTGAAGATCAAGACAAGGTCATTTCGTGACCCGGAAGTTTTTCTTTTGACCTGAGTTAATGCCCGCATGCTTCATGTTGTGTGTTATGAAATTAATTGATTCTTAGACGACAAATACATAACGTTGGGTCATTTTAGGCATGGGGCGTGTATTCTCCATGATGACTAGACCGATAAAGAATATCAACATTGAAAATCGAGCTCAGAAGGTTCTGGAAAAGCGACTTGACATTCCGTCCTCTGCCCCTCGTTACCCCTCGACTCAAGAAAAAATTAAAGATTTTTCCTCAGGTGCGTTGATCTGTATCTAGCTGTTTTCAACTTGGGAATATTGTAGTTACAAGGGTAACTGGTTTAGTAATCGGATCAGCATTTGACGTGGCCCTATGACGTTGTCATGATTATGATTAAACACTTTGTTTTATACTGTACAAATCATTAGACTATGAGATAGCCTTGCACTAATATATACATTTCAATATTAACATTGTGTGATGGTTTTCCTTAGTTCGAAGCGAGCTGTGTGCAATCTATTGCGAATTGTATCTAAATTCTAATGTTAAAACCATACAATCGTGGGTTTGTTTACATATTTCAATGTCAAACATTTTTATCTGAAAGTAAATACTTTTGATGTGTCTACACAAGTATATTAGGCACCCAGCTACATATTCCTCATTTCCCACTAGTTTTCAATATTTTTATATTTTTATTGGATCGATCCAATAAATACAAAGTATATATGTCGTGAAAATTTACGAATGTTTCACTTGTATCAAGATACATGATATTCTGGTAACATGCTTTATTCAGTTACTGGAAACCAGTGCTGAAAGGTCATGTGAGCATCATGTGATTATAAAATCACATGGTTTAACTATTCAGTCAAAACAAAATCTGGAGGAAGAGTAGACATTTATTTTAACCTGTTAACAGCTGGTTAACGTAAGTGACAATTCAGGTACTGACCAAAGTTAAAGGACTTTAGTATCGTACACAAACTTGCTTGTTATGTTATTAACATAGGATCCTACTGAATGTATTTGAAGCAGCAAAATTGCTATACATGTACTTGTCTTATTCATGATTAGATTAGAAAATTTAGATTGCCGTAATGTTATGAGCATTAAAGGTATACAATCACAGTTTGTTGACATAATTATTTCATAGTCAAACATGTTTTTACCTGAAAGTACGTACTTGATTTGTCTATACAAGTATGTTGCGCAACAACCTACATTTTCCGCATTTTCCACTGGTTTTAATTATTTTCATATTTTGTTTTGTCTCGTGACAATACAAACATTTTCATCTATTTTCATTTTTGTCAACCATACAGCGGTGACATTTTTAAAAAAAGTACAAACATAATTTTATGTATATCAAGTGAATGTACTTTGCTGTTGTACCTAAAAACTAGTATAAATATCTGTGATGGTAAGTGGTTCTATATTCCATTTCTTCTTCACAGAACACCCAGAGTATCTGGAGGACCTGAAAGTAAAACATGACACTCTCGTGGACAACATGAGGAAACTGCAACTACACTCCACCGGACCGCCTCCAGAGGTATGCAGCCAATGTAACAAATGTACCCACATGATAACACAAGCAACATGATGCAATACCTGGCTGCAAGGTTACTAAACATTTGAGTACGATTTCGTGCTCTACTCAGTTTTGTTCACAAATCTCCATGTAAAATTGTTGAACAAGCTACCTGTGTTATGAATATAGTCAGGTAAGACCAGACATGTTCAGATAGCCATTACGTTGGTTGTTCATGGATCCCGGATGTTTTCAAGTAAATATTGTTTAAAAAGAAAAGGTAATGCCAGAGAGCAATATTTTCTGACATCAACTGGTGCCTTTTGATGATCCACCTAAAATACGACATTGTCTCTGCAGTTGCCACATGTTTCATAATATTACACGTTAGTAAATTGTTCGTTTTCATTTCCAGATCAAGTCGAAAATAAAGGGCCTAGCACTTGCCACATATTGCATATTATTGCATAGTAAATCATTCGTTTTCATTTCCAGATAAAATCCAAAGTGAGGCCACTGCCAGAACATCGAGACAAGCAAGAGGAGCCGGAATATGGATATTCCGAACCTCAGTCGATTCCAGCAGGAAAGACGACGATGCGTCTAGCTATGCAGTTTATTTCAGAACACCACGCAGCACCAAGCGACTACCCTGCCTCACGTATTGCCAGCGAACACAACCTGGACCAAGTCCATGTGCAAAATGTTCTTAAGCACTTTCAAACATTTCAAATGCACATACCCAAAGCAGTGCTGGATAAGAACCCCAAACTGATGGAAAGTCTAGACTCTGTTAATACCGCAATGCAACAGATATCGTCAAGTACAAATATTGTTAAAGATAAAGCTGATCCGTCCAAATCATGAAGTTACGAATGATAGTAAGCTCGTATTTAAATTACCGGTATGATATTTTGTTATGATTCTGTATCTATAGTGTGTTGATCTTCAGCAATGCAGATCTGGTCACGATTTCTCGAAACAAACGAGTGAGATTTTGATGCGGTGCTGTAACTTGAGTAAAATCTCAGCTGGGTTTGAGATTTCACTCAAGTTCCAGCACTGAGTGAATGTGAGAAATCTCAGCTGATCAAAATCTCAACTCTTAAGTTTATTTCAAGAAGTCGGGGCCTGTACGATTGAATTATGGAGATCCAGATTACTCGTGAAACTTGTCAGTGTGAAATGTGAATTATTAGCATAGTGCAACACAATTTCAGTGTCCATTTTCATCAATAATATTTCAACTTTGAGTGAATGTGAATGAATTATAGCAAGGACAATCGGTAGAGCATGAAGCAATTTGTGATTGCATTTGGGAATTAACTCTCTATGATGAAGGCAACTGTAGATACACTTAAGAACAGTGTCTGTGTCTAATTCAGCAAGGCAGGGATTAATCCTCTAACTTGGGCATTAATACTTTAAGATTGTAACATGGAATGGTTGAACATTTCTTGTCCATGTCTACCAGAGGATTTGTATCTTATTTTTGAAAAGCAAATCTCTGAAAGCAATGATTCAATGGACAATCTAGAGAGGTTTTTGAAGGTTTCCAATGCTGCGACTTAAAGAGTTTTGCTATTGGGGAAAACCTAGTCCAATACAAATGCAGGTAGCAGTGCCACATATGAAAGTGACTTCCAATGGAATTTTAATACAATATATTTTATGAGTTGTATTTAGTTTATTGCTTTGAAATATTTCATAATTATTTTTTCATCATTTATAGTCTTAGTTTCTGCAGAATTGGATCTGTAACTGACAATATTCCAAGTATATTGGAATTTTTGTTTTGAATATTAAAGTTTAAATGAATATTTTGGCTACCATATATATGGTAAACTACACATATAATGTAGTAATTGCATTTACATGTGAAGCAAGTTTTTGATGAATGTAAGCTGCCCTTGTGATGTCTATTAACCCACTCCATACTTGAATCAACCGAAGTTGTCCTAAAAAGCTGTCTATCCCTAATCCAACAGGGAAAGTGAAGAGTGAGTGACCATTTCATACATTATTTAAATATGGAGAGATAAATATGTAAATATGGTGAACAAGTTTTGTTGTGGTGTTTTCTTTACATTTTAAATTGATTAAACAAATTTATTGGCTTAGTCTTTGTAGAAATCCATGGTCATAATGTAGTCTAGGTGTAAATCGGGGCGTGAACTTTAACAGGAAATAATGTAATCCTTGATTTACGTCAGACTACCTGGAAGAACCTTTAGTAACCTGCAGGCCTGGGTCATTCCAAGATATATTCAAAACTATAAAAGAATGTTTTGAGATTTTGCTCATCAACTCGGTGCTGTAACGAGTAAAATCTCAGCTTGGTTACGAGTTTTTAGTCGATAGGAGAAATCTTAGCTGAGCAAAATCTCAAACACAAGTTTGTTTCGAGAAATTGGGGCCAGATGTCGGCTGTTGGCTGCCTGTTGAAAATATCAAAATACTATCAATCTATCCAAAGAGAAAATGTGTTTGCTGAACAACTTGCAATTTACACATATGAATGGTAGGTGCATTCAATAACTGAAGTCATTTTGCTGATATTGAATGTATTGCTTCCTTTGTCTGGAGGTTGCAACGGTTCCCAAGATTTCTCTATTTGCTGCCATGATACAGGGTATCCTTCCCAGTTTATGCATTTGGGGTTTTCTTCAAATTCAGCCTTTGAATCTCGCAATATTGAATGGCCTCCAACACTCGTCACATGTACTGTATATTTCGCGATAGCGGTATTCTATTCTTGCATCACCGTCATACATTTCCTACAGTGTGAAATACAATCAACAGTTGAATGTATTGTATATATTTATTTTCACCTGTCGTGACATAGATGTCTACAGATGGTCTATACGTTCTGCTCTGTCATTTAATGATTATCACACAAACGAGTGTACTCAGTCATTACAAACACTGATACAGAATCCCAAGAAGGGAGGTAACCCTGTGTTACCTACACGACGTGACCACTAGAAATATACAAAGGCTAGAATTGTCTCCCTTTGAGACCCAGCAGCGTACACTACAGTGTACAATATCGAAAAAATCTCGCAGTCCAACGTTAAACATGCTTCTCGTTTTCACTTCGAAAGTAGTTCATTCAGCTTTTCGTTTAGGTGGAACATTTTTTTTCAACTTTAGCAAGATTCACTTTGGACTACGGGAATCTTGCACTCTATGGCCACTTACCGACGTACATTTCTACTGCTATCTACAGATATGTATACAAGTTTTGGTCACCTACAATGATGAGTACAATGCCCATTGATCAATTGTGAAGAGCTACGATCAATGCACTAGGACAGGTGGAATTGGCGAAACGTTCTCATACCAATATATCAATATAACTGATAGTATAGATACTTGTGAATTAAACATTACCAGAAATAAATCACAACTATGTAATATCGTCTTGGGCTTCGTTTCCCCGAACCTCTCGAGACTGTAGTGCTCTCGTAAGTGACCAATCGCCATATTATAAGAGATCGCTACGCGAGCGCTATAGATAACGCGAGAGCTTCGAGAAATGATAACCAGTTTGGTTTTCCAAAATAGGAGCTAGTATCATATTGATGGTTTGCAATGCTAATGCAATTTTGTTGTCGTATGTTCACATCGCTAACACTACACAGGCTGCATTTTCTCTAGACATGCAGAATTTCATCTTAATTTAGTCTTAATTACCTAAAATAAAAAATTACTTTTTGGTCCAAGGCAAAAATGAAACGACAAATTACTTCAGTACAGATGGCACATCGACTTGTAGAATTTACATGGAAACTATACTATAAATATTTCTATAATATGCGATTCTGAATTAAGGCTTCTATTCATTCAATACACTTTCGTTCATGGTCCAATACGTCTATTGGCATTACCCTCGCATCATGATTGCTCCGATCCGAGTACCGAGCACTGGAGATCACGACTACTCACGGTCAACACTACGATGTATATCAGTATCTCCCTAATGCCTCGAAACAGCCAACACGGCGAGTTTACTCACATCAACTACTACATACATGCAGTTGATGAAAGCTTCTATATTATTATTATTAACGTAGTATCTATTCTAACGGACTGTCCTTGCAGCGAGGTTGAGAATATTCAGATAACAACTGAAATGTATAGCATTTAACAGCTGAACATTAGCAGCAGGCATAACGTAACATACAGCCCCAAATCTACACATCGGAGCTGGAATAGTGTAATAATCATAATAATAACAATGTGCCCAGGCAAACTTCACGTGGCTAAATTGCGTGCTAATCGGTTAAATAACATACAGCTACAAGTGTATATTTAAACCATAGTACTTTGAACTATATTCCAATTTGCTTTTACGTAATAATAATTCTTCAGTTAACAATAAAAAAAAATTAGGTTTTAAGGAAATCTCGGAGTATGTACAAGAGGAAACTTGCAGTCTTATTAATATATACAAAACAAAATAATGCTATTTTCAGAAACTTCACTTGAAACCCGTGCTAAAAACTCTCTGTTGATAAAAAGATGGCAGATTAACAAACTTGTTATCAACTGATGAACGTCTTGTAATCACAACCATTCTGCTAAATAATATAATGTAAGTTAACGGCATCCGAAAATTGTCTCTTTATAGCAAGCACAGGTCTGCATACTGACCATAGATCTCGCCACAGCACAATAATAATGTCAAACCAAAGTTATTTACAAATATAATCTAACAAAAGGTATCAATACATCAACAATTTTAAGCGTAGAAGTTAACACAAATTTCAGGAAACGAAGTTGTATTGCCAGTTAAAGTAGGTCCATGAATTGCTGAAGACAAAATACTGCTTTAGCACTAGTTGTTTGCTCCGTTCTAATAGACTGTGACCACTGCTACAAAGTCTTCAGATACACACCGACGTGGAACCCAGGCCTGTGTTTCACAATAGCATCGTACCGGTAGTCCAGGTGTAAATCAAGGTTTACATCACTTTCTGTTAAAATTGGGGTTTAGACCCGCTTTCAAGATTCTTGCACTTCTATCACGGCTTGTCAGATTTAGGCCAGGAGGAAACCCGCAACATCTGTAGCGCTGAAATTTGCAGTAAACCTGAGAGCATTGGCTGGTACTGACAAGACCAAGGATGATAACTGCATTGCCACTCGACAGACAGCGCATCCTATCAATATCGCGTCAGAAAGGTAACTTTAGCGAACATTAATCGGGCCGCCAGGGTGTGATTTGAACCTGGAACCTTTGGCTCCGAAGTCCCAACGTTCTACCACTGCGCTACCACCCGCCCCCTGTTGTAGTAGAAACATGGCATACGTCCTGATTTAGGCGTGGACTACAGTACCTACTTTCGCGAAACGGATGTCAGGATAGGGATACTGTGCTCACGACACTCAGATATATCATTGCAATATGTCACCACCACAGACGAGGGCTACCCTCTACAGCATGGGGGACATGACATCAAGTATACAAATGTAAGTACTGTCGGCAGCTGACGGCAGTCTTCTCACAAATAGACAGAACATTAAATATATACATATCAACTCGCAACAGTTACGTCATTTGATTGAATTATAACATTTTAACATAACATGCAGACACTATGAAAGCGGATACTGTACAAATCAAAAGAACAATATAATCTGTGAATATTTCATAGCGTCGTAGATCTAAGGTCACAATCTAACAGTGGGGTATATTCCATGAATCTAAAATTGCAAATATTTCTAAATTCATATGAAATAATGGTAGACGTTGGTGCTCACTACATTTCAAGAAGACATTCAAATTACCTGCACCATTTAATAGCACTGTTACTATACACGCTAATTCCTGCATATAATAAATAAATGAGGCGATTATACAGGTTTGTGTGTGTATGTGTGTGTGTGTGTGGTGTCTGTGTGTGTGTCTATGTCTGTGTGTATGTGTGTGTGTATGTGTGTGGGTGTGTGGTGTCTGTGTGTGTGTCTATGTCTGTATGTATGTGTATGTGTGTATCTATGTGTGTATGAGTGTGGTGTGTGTATGTATGTGTATGTATGTATGTGTGTGTCTATGTGTGTATGTATGTGTATATGTTTGTATATGTTTGTATATGTGTGTATATGTTTGTATATGTGTGTCTATGTGTGTGTGTGTGTTTAATCTATCTCAGCTATAGTTGGTTTGGCTGGCAAACAGACCATGCATACACAGTGCAGGGAATGTTGCCCGTCCGGCGACATTGCACGCTGTTTGGTCACTGACCAATGTCGACTGTCAAATGGCGACTGTCAAATGGCGACTAGTGCCCGTCTGGAGGTGAGAGTGGCCAATTGGCTTGGGGGGTAGGGAGGGGGGTGGCAGTCAACAGGGCGGGTCTAGGACAGGAGACGTAGGTCAGGCAGTTGTACATAGTCTGTACATCCATCACTTCACTATATACACAAGTTCACAGTCTAAGTCATTTGTATAACAAATATGTTCATCTTCTGGTCTGCCATCAACCTAGAAAGAGAATAAAAAAATATAGATATAAAAAAATAGGTTGTTATCTGTTGTAGGCTACTGTTGTTTTCTATATTATGTCTAATAAATGTCGGATTTTGGACATCCTGACTGCACTCATCCTTCAAGTTAATAATATTTTTTTTTATCACAACCGCCATAATACTTTACCTTGGTAGTAACAAACACACAACACAATCAGATGATAAACACTCATTATTACTGTTACATCATCTCAGACAGTTGTCGTTCATGTGCTTTCACGTTGACATGCAAACATTATTCTGTGCGTATTCGAAACTGAGCTGGCTTATTAATACTAATCAATAGACTGTAGAGGTGTGTACTCCGAGATGACTGATTACAATAACCCCGCAGATAGAGAGTCAAGACAAACCGATAAACTGTGCGTGCCTTGAGACAAGCGAGGCTGGCGCGCCTCACAATGCTCCGAATGGGTCATTGGTGTTGGGAGGCCGCACCTGCTGCTGTTGCTGAAATCCCATTGGTTGCTGCACTCTGGGCCCCGCTGCGTACATGGGCGGCTGTTGCTGTGGCATCCCCATCCCCATGTTCATGCCCATCATCTGTGGCTGCTGTCCCATGCCCTGAAACACCGACATGACACTGTGTTGTGAGGAGTGACCCGACACCATGATGAAAATGCACCGCTCATTTTATCATTAAAAGGAACCATATTCAAGAACATGGCTCAAATGTATAGTATGGGGTGGGATTGCACATAATCTGAGATCAGATTTGGCCATCATTCATGGCAACTTGACGTACTTTGTCTTTCAAGATGACAGACAATGACCCACGAGGTACGAGAGATTACAGATTATCTTTCCCGAGTGACAAAAGCTCATGACTTACGACATTAATTTCACGAGGGAAAGATAATCTTTAATCTCTTGTACCTCGTGGTTATTATTTTTATGCAACATAGTCAAACTTGAAGTAAACAATCAAAATTATCACAATTTATTGTAGCATCTATAGACAATGGTATATGAAGTCCAGAAATGAATATGTGTGTAATAAGTCAGTTTTACACATAGAAAATATTTCTTCCTCAAAATTAGAAAAATACAAGTTTCAACAATGCAAGTTATAGTGAGTTTACTATTTAATATAATGTTAATGTCTACAGTCCCAATGATAAATAGAATAACTTAGATATGGATATGGCATATGCAATTAATATGTAACGGACGACAGATACTGCAGAAGGCAAAACATCTACATTGAGTCTTGTGTAAACATGTTCCGGCAACAACCAATGAAATTGATAGTTATTATTAACCATCCAATAGCTCCAACCGTGTAATACAGTTAGAAGATTGCGTAGCACCTCCCACCATTTTATTTTATTTTTATTTTTTTGATTGGGGTTTTAAGTCGCTTTCAAGATTCTTTCACTTACATCACGACATGTCAGTTTAGGGTAGGAGGAAACCCGCAACATCCGTATCGCTGAATGTTGCAGTAAACCTGCAAGCATCGGCTGGTACTGACAAGACCAAGGATGATAACTGCATTGCCCCTCTACAGACATTGCATCCTACCAATATCGCATCGGAAAGGTAACTTTCGCGAACATTGATGCAGAGCCCCCTGGGGCGGCACTTGAACCTGGAACCGTTGGCTCCGAAGTCCAACTGTTCTACCACTGCGCTACCACCCGCCCCATCTCCCACCACGTATGTTGCATAAAATGCTCGTCCTCATAGGGCCCACGTTAATTTAATGGACCAGGAACGCGTTATCTTACTCATTTAGCCTTGCTCACCAGGTCTCTCACCTATTGAACATTTGTGGGATGTTCTGGGAAGGATAGTTCGCTCACTGCAGCCTGCACTGGCAAATATCAGTAACGTGTGGAATGGTGGCGCATCCCAAGGGTGATAATCCTTCGTTTGATTTCAATTATACCTGCCAGATGTTGTACATGTTGTGTTGCACATGGCTATTCACTCTGGCCAGTTTTTTCAAGTAATGAGTTTTCATTAAAGCCACCTCCTAACATTACAATCAGGGTTCCTTAATTTATTGTGCTTAGTATATATTGACATTTTTTTTAAAAATGGAGTAAATCCTACTCCGAAACTGCAATGTTTACTCGACAGTAATACTGGTTTCACAGTATGCAGACAAACTGAGCACACTATCCCCATATGCAACTTTCTCCACCATGGAAAAATACCATGTCCTGTGATGTGAACATGATCGGTCTGGTTTGTAATTAGTTATGGCTAGACATTGTGGCTTTTGGAGTAAGCGAGTTACAGAGGATATTACACGATGTTCTATTTAACAAACTTGTGTCCCAAGTGTAATGATTTTATGCACTTGCTTCATCGAGGGACATAAAGTTGATATTAAATAAAACATTGTGAAATATCCTATTTATTGTGCCAGCTGTAACTTAAATACATGTAGTACAAAGTAGGCCTAGCATAAACATGCTTTTGATCAAAGGTAATCAGATTCTATGCTGAGATAGGCATATTCGTGACGTAATCTCTGTGACGTCACCTTGCATCTACAACGTCAATTCATTGTTACGAACCAGGAGGTACATATCATTTCTACAGCAGTGGCACCGTGGGTAATGTGAGTGTACGATTTGTTTTATGTCGCAGCGGGAAATACTCTTACCATCATGGGCTGTCCTGCTGGCACCATCCCAGGCTGGGAGTAACCCATACCGCCCGCCATGGGTGTAGCCATGGGAGCAGCCATCTGTAATGAAGGAACATGATGGTGGTCAGGACAAAACCATAAAGGAGAAAATTATTTCTCCTTTTTTTTTCTATTTCTACGAGATATTTCAATAAAACACATTCGATTAGTCCCGCAATTCCCCCAGTTTGAATAGATGGCTATATCTGGGGGAATTGAGGGACTATTCGAGTGTGCTTTAGAAGTAAGTATCGAAATAGAAATGACATCTTGCTATCAATACATGGTTAATTAGATAAAGATCAATCACAAATATGACAAACATACTACGGTATTGGTCTTAGTTTTTAACACAACTATTTCAAAAATTTATTTAAATTATTTTTTTTTAAACAGATTTTTCTATTGGTTGAGAACAGATTCACCAGTATCTATCGACTACTAGAGGACTTCATGATTAAGATTTCTTTTCATTGATTTTTCTATTAGTGATCATTCTGACTAAGTGTGTCTTACCGGGGGTTGCTGGTAGGGTGCCCCCGTGGCCGGTGGCTGGTTCCACGTGGTGGCGGTTGCGGCGCCGGTGGGCATCCAATTGGTGCCGCCAGTCAGCTTGTGCTCTCCTTTAGGTATCCACTGGTGCTCGGCTCTGTAAAAGAACCGGCATCGTCAATGGAAAGGAAACAGTTTGACTGGCTTCAAACCAGGAATATTTGCGCAATATTGATATTTTAAATTCCATCGTCATCCCCTGCCCCCCAATTTATTATTTTATTTAATTGCATTAAATGTATTAAATAAAAATAAATATTTACATTACAAAACATTTTGGGAGTACGTTGACTGGGGCTTATAGCATTTTTATTTAACAGAACAACACTGCACTTTCATCCACTTGCCTAGTTTTTTTTATATTGAATTAGCAATTTACATTGCAGCAGAATATTTCACCCAAATGCAATGACACATTGCCTTGTAATACCACACCAAATTGTTACAAAAATTTGTGAAAAACCAGACAAGGGAGATAAATGAGAGTAAATTAGGCTCTGAGATTACGAAACTACAAGTACAATTTCATGCACAACTCAAAAGTTCTGTTAAAAAATCCCCAAATATAATTTGAGCTCGATCCTTAGATCATATTCAAAGTTTCTTGTTCAACTCAAAGTTTTGTTCATGAATATCCAAATTAAATTTGAGCATTAATATACATCGTACTAAAAACGTTTGGTAATCTCTGGTACTGGACTTACTTTTTGACCTGCTGAGCTGGACCACCAATATGCAAGTTGCCAGCAAGACTGCTGAGACTAGTGTCGAGGTCCCCGGCCAACAGTTTGGCAGAGTCCATGTTCTTGTGCGTACCATCGGCAGCCATTTGCTTGTTGTGAGGCTGCAGAACCTCGCCAAATGCATCAAACCCTAGAACGGAGGACAGTCATGCTTCACTGGTGGTAAAAACACACACAATTGATCGATTTAAAGATTTACTTCACTGCAGGAATATTTCACCCGTATGTGACGACTGATAAAAAAGAAATTTAAAAAAAACATTTACCATTTCATTTACACCATTTACCATTTCATTTAAAGTGAGCGAGTTATTGTTTTGCATCGCAGCAGTACGATTTAGTATAAATTATTGCTTACTATTATTGAACAGTTGACAAGTCAGATGATAATTAAAAAGTACAATATTACAGTTAGTATATGAAATAGGAAACATTTTTGTTCTGATATAAAAGACAATTTAATATATGCATCTCTATGAAATGAGAATTAAGTATGGTTTTGCAAACATAAGATGACTTAAAACGACACTGCTGTGAATCTGGTGTGCTGTACATCAAGTGCAAGACTAAATCATTTTACAGGACATTTCTAAGTATTGCTCTGCATGTGGAATCTAGTCTGTACCTGCACAGATCTGCTACATAGCTTCATGTCAACCATACATTGATATTCATTGGTGTAATGGCAGTAGTTTGGACAATGTTACCAAACCTGCCGACATATATTCAGTATATACAAGACAACATTTGGGGCAACAAAACTGTACAATCCTGAAAAATAAAACCATGCAAATACATCTCAAATACCTGGTGCCAAGAATTTGAACACATCATAGTTAACATAAAAATCATTATCAATTCTAAATATATAAACTCACAGAAATGTGTGCTATATTATAGTGCAATATTCTAGGCACCGAGTAGTCACATTAACATTGTAGTCATCGATAGACAGACTGTCAGTCTATAAGAATATACTCCGACATGGAAATGGAAAATACATTCTGAAAGGAATCAAACCTCTATGAATACATCATGATCTGGCTGACATTGTCTTCCACATTATTTCAGTTATCTCGTGGCATTCTATTCACAGTGGGATGGTTAAACCAAGAGCAATAAATTTACAGTCGTTCCCCAACTTCCTTGCGCAATCGTTCTATTGCAACACTAGACAGAAAGAAACTAGGTGTATGATCACAATTTGAACTCAGAACATTAAGCTGTGCCCTCTACACTACTACCAGTTTTGAAAAAAAGAAAACTGAACAAACACTATCTATCGATCTATATACAAACCAATACAATAGATTCTGCATATTTGCATAGCTTATGTGCCAGAGAAAAATCATGCAAATAACTTAATATATCAATCAATACTGTACAAGATTATTGAACAATCAAGGATCTGTAGTGTTCTTGTCTAACAATGGCCAATCACAACTAAATTAGAAAATATAATTAAATGAATCTGAACCGTGCTGAAATCTTGCTGATTAAACAAACTATTTCAAAATATTTTTTTGGGGGGGGTAATTGAACAGGGAAACCACAGCATATAAACATGTGAACAGACTACAACAGAAACTCAAACAATAGTAAACAGTATCTCGAAAATAATGAAGACAGGCTTCCCAACCACGTTTCGAAGAAAAAAACATCACACAGAATTTTTACATTAAATAAATTTAACATAAAATTCCTAGATCTACACTCTATGACAACCAACATGACCACCATTTGACAGATGGACAGACGGACTGACAGATGGACTGACGGACAGAGATTCTGAGATCACCTGACTTCCCACTGGTGTCTGTGGTGGCCCCAGGGGAGGGGCTAGTACGACCCACAGTCGCGGCTGAACAGGAAATAAACACATGTCAGTGTAGGGACGTTACACAGTCTCGCCTTTAAGCTGTCTGTGTAGACAGGCAGCCATACTAAACCTTCACTCAAACTTATCCTACTATAAACGTAACAGTGTAACCATCATGGCTACAGTACATTTTATAAGAATATTTACATATAAAAACGCTTTAATATACGAAAATGTCAAATCTAAAGAACAATACAAAAATTGTACATATTTCTCTCAAAAACTCGTTTACAAGTCAATGCAATATGGATACATGTGGACACAAAACCAACAGTTTGGGCAAGAATCTTACAAATTATTTTCTTAACACAAGGCACCTATACTTGTACACAACAGAACTCAAATAATCCATGATACAACCAATAATCAGTGGCCTTTCTAATCGTGCTGAATTACCAAACTAGCACCGTTTGGTATACAAATAATTCACAAAAGTATTCCTAAAATTATTTTACTGATTGCACCATTTGGCATTACCAATTTTTACCAATATTTCTAAGAATTCTTGGTTGGAAAAAAAACATAACCTGCACACAAGTAATGGTAAAAGGGGAGATAACTGTGGTGTAAGTTGGGAACAAGGACAGAGACTATGGGTTCCTGTGTACCTGTTTCCAGATAGGTGGGGGTGGTGCTTCGTGCGACATGAGCTGCAAGCAAAGAGAATTCACAGGCTATGGGGTTGAAAATATGGGAGCCAAAAAGATAAAGGTAAAGTTTTAAAATCATCCTGATCCAAGAGAAAAATAATTTAATAAATTTAACCCATAAATGATCAGTAAAAATGCTGTAAGTACATTTGAAATTGCATCTAAATTTCCTCTGCATCATGATATGATTATTTCGTTTATGGGCAACATTTGAGCAAGTAGGTAATTTGTTGATTAATGTTGGTTGAAGTGGGAATCTTTCACCCATATACATTGATCCTGGGATATTTGAACCATCGCACATTGGGTCCTCGAATTCCTGTAAGCACTAGATCTATGATCAAGACACACTACAGAGGAAACTTAGAGCATGCAGCATTAAAACTCCAATCGATAAAAATTTGACCTAATTCAAATGTAAAAGTGGCAATTTCCACATTTACAAATAACAGTACAGTATTCTCATGTTGTCTGATAACGGTTGCCATGCAACCCAGTGCTGGATGAATGGCATGGTAACGATGCACTTTATATGTTACCACGGTAACTGAACACAGTACTGACCTGGGCTACCACCAGAGGTCAGGTTGTATTCACCCGAGCTGAAACCTACAATGTCATGTACAGCATTAGCATCCTAAATATATGTACAAGAAATAGTTTTAAGCAAGGGCAACTAATACAGATTCTTGTAATTGCTTTTTTTGGTTAAGTCACTCAGAAGAAGATTGACCGAGTTGGGCGAGTAATGTTCAATTAAAATTCAGTACAGTTGTAGATACTGTTTCAGATATTCATTTCCCAAACAGAACTTCATTCATGTTTCCATGTTCTAGGATTCATCCATGCCTAATTAATGTAATCTTTAAAAAAACCTGGCCATGAGATTATGAACTTTTTCTCAGTACAATTTCATGCTCAACTCAAAAGTTTTGTTCACAAATCGCCCAAATAAAATTTGATATTTAGCATTAAACCTTCGTAATCCTGTGGCCTGGGCTGCGTTTCACAAAAGAGTTTTCTTTTGTTATTTCCTGCCATGATAAAAGCATGGCATATGTTCCGATTAATGCCAGGACTACAGTACGACCATTTAGCGATACGTAGGCCCATAGAAACAGCAGTTGTTATGACAACTACTAGACAGTACAATCATGTTCTGAAATCTTTCTACCAGTTGATGTGACAATGTCCATAACGTGACAATGTCCATAACGTGACAATGTCCATAATATGACAATGTCCATAATATAGGAATCACAACACCACCGGACAGCATGTATATAGAGACCATGCTAAAGTGCCTGTGTGCGTTCATACAAAGATACATACACCTAAATACACTATTTACAATAACCATGGTTTTGGGAAAGGAACAGATCGACCATGAAATGGCAACTATTACGACAGCATTGTCAAAAGATTCCCATTGACATATAGATGTCTACCCATATCTGCAATAATAGTCATCTCGAAATATAGTTCCCTAACATTTCTATTTTAATTTTTTTTGAATTGGGGTTTAGAGTCACTTTCAAGATTCTTTCACTTATATCGCGACTTGTCAGTTTAGGGCAGGAGGAAACCCACAACATCTGTAGTGCTGAATGTTGCAGTAAACCTGCGAGCACCGGCTG